>BLSH010455364.1:882253-914349 GCA_018402905.1 Glandirana rugosa
TCCTTACGATAATCATTGGACTGAATTGTTATTGGACTGAAAAGAGACATTGTGAGTTCAACACAATGGAGGGACGGGGGTCGGACACTGACATCTCCCTTCCTCATCGTTATCGTACTACTCCAGTGGGGAGAAGAGAATAGCCGTCAAGGAACAGTTCCTCCCGAGGGGGTAGCCGAGAACCACCACGGGAAAGGAGAAAGCAATGTCATGTCCGCTTCTATTCTCAAACACTAGTCCAAACGTGAAGTAAAAAAAAAACAAGAAGAAAATACTTGTTTCAAACTACATTTGAAATGAGAACATTATATGTTATTTTTATGTTAATCTTTTATACAGTGTTGCATGACTGAGTAATTGTCATTCAAAGTGTGAGAGCGCTGAAAGCTGAAAATTGGTCTGGTTAGGAAGGGGGTTTAAGTGCCCAGTTGTCAAGTGGTTAAGCGTATTTTCTAATTGTATTTTTATTGTATATTACAAGAGTAAAGTTTACATCAAACTTTGTTCATAAAAGAAGAACAAAAAAAAAATGAAGTGCAAACCTGATCACAAACTCTTATCTTCGCCTGTACTGTAACGAAAGAGGAAAGGGCACCACCAAGAGCCGATGGGGGAGCCCTCCTTGACAAGGAACTGCCGATAAGAGAAGAGGGGTGACCTCATCATGCTATTGCTACTCCTTCCCTCTACAGTCACAGGCTGGGGGCAGGGAGGTAACACAACTTGAGTGTTACAGAGAAAAGTCAGGTTATTGTTAAGTCAGGTTACTAATAGCATTCCTTAGTGATAAAGAAAATTGCCAGATGGCTTAACTCTTCTGCATCAAGAAAATTCTGAAATATCAGTTTTGAGTGGACTGTCCCTTTAAATTTCTGGGATTGGTGGCTTTGGATTACTGTAGTTGCATGCTGTATGAATAGAGCATTATTATATCTGACGCTGTATTACAGCCCAGCTGAGCCTTATCCACAATAAGCTGACCTGGGGGTTTTATTAATGCCTCTATGAGTGTTGCAGCTATGACGATGGTACCGCGTGACGCGGCTTTGGTTTCCGGCTTGCAGCCTGGCGTCTGGGACAGCGCACATGTGGCAGACACTTGCTGATCCTCTTCTCCGTAATCTCTTTTCCATCTTCTCTGTGTTGTGGCCTGTTTGTTTTCTAAGGAATAATCTTGTAAGCAATACTAGGGGTTTACGACATTTAGTTATCAGTTGCCACATCAGAGAGCACTATATGAAAAAATCATGTTAACTATTCACGAGTAGGAGTTAAAGCTGTGCAGCTAGTAGATATAAAAATTCTAGTTCACTAACAAATGAAGATATTCATTAAAAATTGTTACATCTATTTTATATTTTATAAATCCTGTATAAAAATATGCAATAAGTGGAAGGCAGGCTGTAGACAGTGCAAATTTATTTCCTGCAATCACAGGTTGCAGGAAAGAAATTTGCACGATTGCCCCATCAACACAGACAAGCAACTGTCTGTTCCTGGATGAGGCGACCACTAGCGATATTCGATAGGGAATCCGGCAGGCTGGTTGTACCCAAGTTTATTGATCGGTCAACTTGGTACATTCAGCAGACGGTTCCTGCTGAACCGGCTGAGATTCAAGCTGTCTATGGCCGGCATAAATTCCTCAATTGTTCTTGGAATCTGCCTCCTGTAATCCCCTTTATAAGAGCACTAGGGAGGGTCGCACCTAGGGACCAATTTGCTGCAGTGCACATGTGCTAACAATTAACATAATTGCAAGAGGAGAGAGCAGATTGAGCAGAGAGATGACATTTCAGTGTGCTACTGCTTGTTCATGATCCAATAAGCAGGCTAGAAGTGTGTACATGAGCTGCTGTCGCAGTGCAGGTTTGGACCTGACTGTACAGTCTAGTTGGGGTGCCTGGGTCTCAAGACTCACTGGGGTGGATTTACTAAATTGCAGATTACAAAATCTGGGGCAGCTTTGCATGGTAGCCAATCAGCTTCTAACTTCAGCGTGATCAATTAAGCTTTGGCGATATAACCTGGAAGCTGATTGGTTTCTGTGCAGAGCTGCACCAGATTTTGCACTCTCCAGTTTAAGTAAATCAGGGTTTCTCAACCAGGGTTCCGTGGAACCCTAGGGTTCCTCCAGAGTTTGCTAGGGGTTCCTTGAGCAATGGTCAATTTCTACCTCTCAGATAAATTCCCAGTGATAGGGTAATTCTTCCCAATGACCACAAGTGTAAGGAGCATTCTTCCCATTGAACATCACACTAATGTATCATGAGTTGTAGATTTTTAATTTTTAGCAGGGGTTCCCCGAGACTGGAGAATTATTTCATGGGTTCCTCAGTGTTGAAAAGGTTGAGAAAGGCTGAAGTAAATCAACCCCACTGTATATATAAAGAGGTGAGATACATGCCCGGGAAATTGGGTGCAGGGGCCACCAGGCTCCAGTCTCTAACACACAAACAAAAATATACTTTTAGCAAGAAATCTGGGAGGGTGAAAAAACACCTGTCCTTGGAGTTCAACCAAAAACTCAGTTTAGACATAAAGTAGGACTATAGACAAAACTTTTTTTTTCATTTTGGATAGAGTAATTTAGGGTTATAACCCCTGCCAGATTTTTTTTTTTTGCCATCTGTGTCCCATTGGGGAGATTTACCTTCACGTCCTGTACCATAGCCAAAACAGGAAGTGAGAGGAAATCTCTGCAAATTAAAGGAATTTTTTGGGGACCCCCAGGTCACCAGAACTAGTGTGTACATAGTAAGGTTTCCCCTATATTACTTTTTTGGGGACAGCTCAAAATTTGTGATTTTCTTTTGCTTTCATTTTCAGGAAAAATAGAGAGGGAGAATCTCTCTGATGGGGGCACAGACAGCAATAAAAACCAAAATAGGTGTTATAATACATCGCCACTCTACTCAAAACTACAAAAAAAAAGTTTTATAATATTTGGAACTTGGTAAATGAGTAGGTATGCAGTTTCTCATTAAAATAAGGACTCCACTTAAGGTTTTGGTCAGAACATATTAAATACGTTGTCTCTGTAGAGCGATGGCCCAGCTCCGCTGCATCATAGGGCTGTTTTTGATCATTAAAGTAAAAGTTTTGTAACTGGAATCCCTTTTATTGAAAAGTTCTCTTCCTCTGAATAATCTGAATCCGGTGTAGATTTTCCCCTGCCTAATCTAGAATTCATTATTCGGCTTCCCGCAGTGCTTCCAGGTTTTGCAGAAAATGTGATATATCAGTATTATTATGATTATTAGAAGACACTATACAGATGACAGTTTTTCCCAGCTTCTAGCATAGTGAAATAATATTTTGCTGATGTTGAAGGCATATTATAATGATCACAGCCGTGATTTTGGATCCTGCGGAGCTTTTCTCTGCGGGAGCCTTGTCTGTAAGTGTTCTATTGTACAACGCTATCCATTTTTAAAGTTTCCGTCTAAATCAAGTAAATTGAGATCTGGTAGCATGGGATTGGAATGGGTGCGGTGGGTTTAAGGAAGGCAAGAAAATCCTTTAGCAGCCTAGTGTGTACATTTCAAAATGGACTTCTATCTTCTTGACTTTTTGCTTTTCTCATGCTTGTCAACACAATACTGTATATAGCCGAAGGGTTGTGGACACACGATCATCACAGCTATACTATATAGCTAAAAGTGTGTGGAGACCCCTTCAAATTGAACTTAGGTTTTTCACCCTGAAGGAAACTGAATGCTAAGGCATACAAAGATATTTTAGACAATTGCGTGCTTCCATGATTGTGGCAACAGATTGGGGAAGGCCATTTTAGGATCCAGCATGACTATGCTCCTGTGCATAGAGCCAGTTTCATAAAGACATAGTTCCATGAGCCTGATGTGGAGGGCCTCAAGTGACCTGGTTAGAGAGCTCAACTTATTGAACATCTTTGAGAATTGATTCTTTTTAATAAAATCGAAGTGAAAGAGACACTGTTTCCATGTCAAGTCTTCTTAGCCATTAATAATAATTAAAAATTTGCGCAACACCGTACAATACTAATAGTCCATAAAGCCCATAATCAATCTTCCATCACCATCTTGAACCAAGTGCCAGAAATCTTCAAAAATAAGATAAACAGTGTCAGATTTATCTCCACCACCCACATGAAGCTAGCTTGTAAACATTTTATATTTATTCAGATTTTTTTACTGCACTAATTGGTATCTTGTTTATTCACTATTTATATCTTCTTATCCAGCATCAGTAGCTGACCTAACATATGTTTCTTTGGATGAATGAGCACAAATTCCCATAGACCCACTCCAAAATCTTCTAGATTCCTAGCCTTCCCAGATAAGTGGAGGAGTTTAAAGCAGAAACTTGGGGGCTAACTCTATAATAAGCTCATATTTTATAATGGGATGTCCAACAAGCTTATATAAATTGTTGTATGATGGTCAAATGTCCTCAAACCTATAGCTATATAGTGTAGGTGTGATGGTCAGGTGTCCCAGAAATATTTGGTGATATAGTGTATATTAAAAAGAAGGTGGATGACACCAACCTAGCTTTGTTATACCTTTTTCGGTGGGTTTTGATCACAAGAGATTTTTTTTTAATGCTGATAGATGGTTGAACTTAACAGGTCTATCCAAAACCATAAATGTCACCTTGGCAAAAGTGTCAAGTAATTTGACTGTATCCATGAGTCACTGTAAGAAAATTGTCTGTGTATGGCAATTGGACATTTTTTTTCTAAAGCTGTATCAGACAAATGATGAAATAATTTCAAACCTGAAGAATGATATTTGGACAACCAAAGCTTGGAGCCGATTGATTGCTATGAGTGGTCTGAGATGTGTCCTCCCTCTGACCTTTTTATGAATTAGGTCCCGTGATTGTGCTTGGCTTACACCAGATAGCTGCGTTAGTTGTAGAATGTAAATTTTCTGGAAGGCCTTTCTGTGGGTGACTGTTATTCAATTTTATTTAACAAAAAATAGGATGTCGTGATCTGTACAGTGCTTGCAGCCATGTATAAACATAATAGGTTTAGACAGCTAACCTACTTATCACCTCCTCACCTGTTCCTCAGACGTGATTGAGTTTAACAAGCTGAAAGTCAGTCCTTGCAGGAGAGCTTTGCTTCACTGGGTTGCCTCATTCGGACAGACACAAGCGCAAATATTACTTTTAGCGTGAGAACCCACAATGCCCTTATGTTCACATCTTCTTGTATAGCGTGCTTTGACAGAGACCAGTGCTGACAACAGCTAAACAAGTCCTTGAACCAGTGACATTTTCCAATTATGTCTTCCAGCAATGTACATGCAATATTGTTGAGTGTTTTTGTTATGTGTGTCTACTGTTGTTCATAATGCATTTTGGTTGTTTTTAGCATATTACATGTTTCTTTTTAATCTGTATATCTTTTTATATATGTTTTTTAAAGGCCACACGTGCTGCTTTTGAACAGGTGGTTGTGGCTTGAACCAACATAGTTGGTTATGACTATTTCCTTTAGCTACCCTTTCAGCTGGATTGGGTGACAACTTCAAGTCTGTGGGAGCTTCCTGACCCCAGCTAATATCCACTGTCAGGGGAACAGTTATATATCTCCAATCTCCAATTTCTGTAAATTCCCCCCATCCCGAGATAAGCCATGCCAACAGCATCCACCATTACTGCTTTATCTCCTCATCTCAACTTTGCCTCGCTGTTCACAACAAAATTATATTTGGCTCAGGGTACCTACACATCAAGCTCCCTTCCTACTCAGTATATATTGGCTTTCTTAAAGGGAATTTCATGTCATACCATGTTATTTTTACATGACACAAAGTATGAAAGTTCATATAGATTGGGAATCTCCAAACTTTTGCAACAAAAAGCCAGTTTGCTGCCCTTCAACTTTGGGGGGCTGGACTGTGGCCAGTGGGAGTAGAAAATGTCCCAGTAAACAATGTCACTGGCTTGGTGGTCAGTGGGAGTAAAAGAATTACATCAAGGCTATATGCTAAGAGATATAAATGTTTATATGTTGATGACCAAGAGGTTCAAAGGGGAATTAGATTGCAGCTATAAGTTAAAATGTCTGCTGGGTCCTGGCTTGGTTCATACTAGCCCAATTCCAAAGTCGTGTTGACTTTCAGTGCAACTTTGGAGGCCGAATTTGATACAACTTTGATGCAACTTTTTACACTCTGTGGCATTAAAGTCATATCAAAGTAGCGCAGGAACCTTTTCTAAAGTCGGATAGACTTGTGTAGTATCAGTTAAGACAGCTCTCATAGGGAAACGTTGAATTTCACATGTCATCCGACTTGATGGTCTCACAAATTGGATCCTATGTCCCATCAGTGTGAGCCTAAGGCCGGGTTCACACTGGTACGATACTAGTGCTCTGGTCCTAAAGTGGGAAATCCTTCCAGGGCTGAAGTGGTTAAGTTGGATCAAAGTCGGACTGAAATTGCAGGGCAAAGTCAGATCGCAAGTTGGGCGACTTTCGTGTTGGAACAGTGTGAACCTTAGTCTGACTGACTCCTATATTCAGGTGTTCCTCCATTAGGGCAGTAGTTATCAACTTCAGGCCCCAAGTACCCTCAACAAGTCATGTCTTCAGAGCTTCCTTCACCTTGCACAGGTACTTATCAGTGTCAGTGGCTTGGTGACAGGTATTTTATCTAAGGGAAATTCCAAAAATATGAAGCTGATGGGCATCTTTTGGTGTCACAACACATAACAAAAAAATACTTTTCAGCCACTGTTGAACATTTGACCTCACTAACCCAGAAATCAGTATTATTATCTAAGCCATGAACATGGAATCTGTTTGAACTTGGCATCTGAGTTGGGCCTTGGGGCCATCTGCAAACTTGTTTTACAGCATTATTCACCTGTAAACTACGTGCTGGATCATCTGGCCTGCTTATATTGCATAGCCTTTTTTCAGTAATCTGAGAACTTTCTATTTTTTCCTGTCAGAAAGAAAAATATGCTCTGTTCAGAGGAAAGCAAGAGCACCTGTCATGTGTTTCCATGCTAAATATTCAAGTCTGACCAAACAAATGCATTTGGAAGGGTGCATAAGTGCAGAGAAACAAAGGAAGCTGTCAACCATTGACTCTGTGTGATTGAACATTATCAGTGTCATTCCATATGTTCCATTTCCTTAAATTAAAGAATTGCTCAAAGCCTAACTTTAGACATTTTTTAAGTTATCGGTAGAGTAGAGAAAAACTAACATCTCCACTGAATTCATATTTGTCAGTGACCTCATTTAGGACATTTTCCCTTATGAAGCCCTTTCAAGAAATGTAGGGTGCAGGGGTCACAGGAATTCCCAGGATCAAATAGGCAAGGACAGCAATAAAAACTATGGTCAGAAGTTGTAACCCATCCTGACTTTCAAGACTTCTCATTTCGTCAGGACAGGAAATTAGGAAAATCTCCCAAAGGGCCTTTTTACACAGTTGTGGTGCGTAAGGGCCAGTTCGGTAAATCTCATCATGCCATATGTAGGATTAGGGCAACCCTTTAAATTAAAGGGGCTGCCTAACACATCAGAATACAGCAGAAAAGGTTTGTGTGTCATTTCTGGTGGAGCAATGCACCCCTGTGATGCGTTGAGGTACCATCCAGTCCCCCCGGTATATGTAACGTGCCTTTCTCACAACATTATGAATGGGCCCTATTGGGGACATAAATACTTGACATACACTATAACTCTTCCCTGCTCTTTCCAGCACTAAATAAAAGGTTTTGGTGGGTGTTGCACTGTTGAATAATATGCCCATGACAACACTACCTTCTGCATTGATGTCACGTGGGTTTTTAGATTTTTTTAGCTGCATGTGAAAAGACGGTGCACCGCAGTATCAGTCCGTGTCCTCCTGTAAATAAGGGAAAAACGCCAAGTGCATTTTGACGCATGCTGTGTGCTTCCCTATGCACAGAGGTCAGGTTTTCCACATAACAGCGGGTCTGCATTAAATGGAGGACAACTGAAATAGACTCTTTGTTACTTGACCAGGCTGCCACATTCTGTATGCATCACGTAATCAGTCCATGTTCTGGAGTTATTATTCATCATCCATAATCGAGTAATAATATGTCCTTACAAGGCTGTTAGTAGACCAGACTGCCAAAACCCAAAATTCTTGGATTCCAGTAGAAGCTTGGTTTCTGAGGTTTGCTATGCTACATTTACATTTGTTTTAGCTACTTTTTTTTCACATTAATGTTAGTCTGTACCACAGATAGGCATATTTTTTGCTACAATTTACACCCTTTAGTTCCCTTGTATATTGGTTTGACCAGCAACCTCCAGACAAAAGTTTTTTACTGTCTTTGGCCCCAGTTAAGAGACTTAACCACCTCACTTCCTATGCCAGTGACAATGTGTTGCTACTAAGACAGGAAATGAGCAAAAATCTCCATTCCGGAAATTGATAGTAACAAAAGCAGACTGAAGTTCTAACCTTTTTCCATTGTATTAAAGAATGTGTTTTTATTGTGGGCATGTCCCTGTTAAAACAGATTAGCCAACACTTTCAGGCCTGGTGACAACATTGTTAAAGGTTTTCTATTTTGGCTGTCAAAGTAAATAAATCTTTCAGAGCCGCAGACAGGGCAGACAGTAGGCTTGATGTTGTGTCAGTCATCCCTGCTGTGCCCCTTACGACTCATGCACATGGCCGTATCTGGTGATTGACTTCTATGGGCAGCTGTACACAACGCCTGTGGACTCCCTGGTGGGGAAATATGCTGGAATTTTGCTATATGGCCAGATTCGGCTATGTGCATGTGACAAGATGGCTGTAAACTTCCAAGGGTAATTGGATGGGCATGCATAGACGGACTATTTAGGATTGGGTGGTATTACCAAAAAGAGGAGCATATTTCTTGGTTAAATGTTCAAAATGGAGAATGTGAATAGAGGGAGGTGGGTAAGGAGGAAAATACTCTGCACATGGCTGTATCTGGCTATTGAATTATACAGGCAGCTGTATGCAGCACCTGTGGGCTCCCTGGTGGGGCAATATGTTTGATCTTGGCTAAATACGGCCAAGTGCATGAGCCAAGATGACCATTGACTTATGAGTGGGACTGGTTGGGCATGCCTAGACTGACCACCCAGGATTGGGTGGCACTACAAAAAAGAGGAGCATATATCTTGGCTAAACTTTCAAAATGAGAAGTGCCAGTGGGGAATGGAGGGCAAGGAGGAGAGCGGCTGTAGCAAAGTAGGACTAAAAGTTATTGGGGCACGTTTTCTATCTTGCCTAATCAGTATCACCGTTCTTCACCAAAAGTGTTCACCTTGCTGTCATATGCAAAGGACTATACGATTTAGGTCATTGCCCAACCTGGCTGAAATGGGTAAGGAGTAGAGCTGTTGGGGCAAAGTAGGGCTAAGCATTATAGGGACATGTTTTCTATCTTGCCTGATCACCTTCACCGAAAGTGTTCACCTTGCTTTCATATATGAAGGATGATAGAATTTAGGTCATTGCCCAACCTGGCTGGAAATGGACGGTTTAGGTATTTTTCCATTTTAGTAGCCATTGTCTCCCTTGACTGAACGTTGTATATTTCAAAGTTGCTGTACTATACGGCTTTTGCTTTTATAAGCTTAGCTTTGCCCTAAGAATCTCTTATTTCTTGAACACAAGACGGGAATGGGTCATTCAGAGGTTAAAAGCAAATCCTGTTAAATTATTAAAATAACTCCACATTGAAGTAATAACATCTACTGGATTCATATCTTTTCAAGCGCTCAGTTCATTTAACAAAAACACTGAATTATTAATACAATCCACATGAATCTATGGAGGATATGGAAGACTGAATGTGTTTGTAAAAGATTTATAATAGCCGCGTGTGTAATTGGCCGGTCATGCAGACTTGATAAAATAATATTATGAATTGCCGCCGCTGTACTGTTAATTAAAACAATCGGCAGTTTATCTGCCACTGGTGGTCCGTAAAACATTTTGGCTCCTGTGGAGGAAAAATAGAAGAGCATAAAATTTACATCTTCTAAGGTGCCAAATTGCTAAAAAAAAAAAATAGACATTTTTTTATTGAACATTGTAATTGTTTTAGCCTTAGGACTGGATTTCATTATTAGACCCCCCATCCCCCACGACTTCATAATTCATGAAAATTTTATAGGAAATGCAGCCAATTCAAGTTTCACTTTTCTTCCTTGGCTTCTTACAGTGAAATTCTAGCTGTTCTGTCGGGGGCATGATTAATAACCCCCTTACCTATATAGTCATTATAGGTGGAGTTACATTCCCAGGGTTAGGTTCAAGAACATGTAAACCACAACTTTTGTATCATAAACAGTTGCCATTCGTTTTTTTTTATACAGTTTTCAACTTTCTTCCATCCATTGTTATATCTTAGTACTGCTGGTTCCCTGCTGTCTCTTTGCAGCGACTTTCGGAATATATGTACTCCTGTGATGGTTGCATGGCATTTCTCAGGTTTCGTGATACTGGCCACACTTGACCATGCCTGCATTATGTATGTTGAAAGAGCCATATCTGGGGAATAGGGACAAAGTGTTTACACCCTATAAAAGAAAGTGCCTGAAGAAGGACCCAATGATCCTAGTAGGATCTGCAGCATTTTATAGCATTATAGCATTGCATAGCATTTTAATGCAATCTACAGATTTAAAAAGATTGCAAATTAATTTTCAATTGAATTTGAATTTATGTTAAAGTAGAACTATAGGCAAAATGCTTGTTTGGATAGAGTAAGGGATGGTTATAATCCCACTGGAGAGATTTTTCTACACTTCCTGTCCCATAGCAAAACAGGAAGTGAGAGGAAATCCCTCCAAAGTGGGAAGAGAACTAGTGTCCTCCATGGAAGGTTTCCCTTGTATTGCTGTTCTGAGGACAACCGGAAATTTGGGATTTTTCTTTCGATGATAACAGTAAACAGCACAAATAGAACACACAACAGAACAACACTGCTTTGTCTTGTGATCATGCAATAAAAATCAGTTTGGACGCTACCTTGTTGATCCATGGTGTGCTGACTAATATCTCCATTGATTCTCCCTAATGGGGACACAGGCAGCATTAAAAACCTGACAGATGATCTAATCCAGGGGTCTCCAAACTTTTTAAACAAAGGGCCAGTTTATTGTCCTTCAGACTTTACGGGGGCCAGACTGTGGCCAGTGTGAGTAGAAAATACACTGGCATCAGTAGGCGTAAACACTGCCCCTTCATTAGTTTTAACAGGAGGAATAGTACCCCATTTTTGGTTTTAGCTGGAGGAATAGTGTCCTGTGGTTGGTATCAGTGGAAGGAATAATGCCCCATCGACAGTGTCAGTGGGAGGAATAGTGTCCCAACAATGATCTTAGCAGAAGAAGTAGTGCCCCATCGATGGTGTCAGTGGGAGGAATAGTGCCCCGTTAATGGAGTTATTGGGAGAAATGGCGCCTCATCCTTGGTGTCAGTTGGAGGAATAATGTCCCAAAGGCCGGATAGAGGCAAGCAAAGGGCTTATACTGTAAGGTGGACCTTCAGAGCGTATGCACCGATGATGTCACCGGCTGCATGCATTCTGAATATCTACAGAGTTTACTACCACTTTAAAGAACACAACATGCAGGGATATGGGAAAATAGTATAGACACTGACACACGTACACCTACACAGGTTGAACTGGATGGACTATTGTCTTTATTCAACCTTACATACTATGTAAGTAAGTAATGCTCCATGTTGTGAGCTGGTCCACACCATCCTAATATACAATGCAGGAGTATTGATCCTGCCTCACCAAATAATTTGTCAGCCCTATCCACTTGTTACTTGAAAAGCCAGTGCTGGAGTCCATACACAATCCACAGAGTTTATTAAAAATCAGATGGCCCAGTCAACAGCAGAAGCTAACGTGTTTCGGCTTGCAAAACCACTTTGCAAGCTGATAGGCATTCGTTTCTGCTGTTTACTGGGCCGCTTGATTTTTAATAAATACATTTTGCAGACTATGCATAGACTTCAACGTTGACTTTTTAAACTATTGCACATTGTATGTGATGATATCAGAGCACAACCTTCAGCCGGCGAGCCTTAGAGAGAGGCTTTGGGGGACCAGTTGCACAGCATGGAGTATTTAATGATTGGGTTTGGATCTACATTACAAGAAGAGTTTTAGCAGTCAAAACCACATATCCAAAAGTACATTCTTTCTCATTCTAGTAATATTAATGTAACAGTGACCAGTTGACATTAGAAATGACAGGGCATTTTGTGGCACAGGCTGACGCACAGCAGATGTCTATACAACGATTCCTCGTATGATCCCCCAGGAAAAGGCACAGCTGTCAAAAAACTCCTAAAATAAATATGTTTTAGAATATTAGAATAATGAATAGGACCCAAGGCAAGCTTTCTACAGATTACATATTCAGAAGCGATTTGTCATTAGTGGCTGTGTGAGTTTGCTGTTATCCTGGGACGTGTTTAATCACCGTTGCATACTGAAGTTGGAGCAAAGCCAGGATGGTATTTGCTGACTTAAGTCAATTTTCTAGTGTTTGAACCACATGCTTCTTGGCATTTGTAGTGTATGTGTGTGCGTGTGTGGTTTATAGCCCTGTCCAATGTTGATGTTTCAAATGGAAGAGAAGTTTTGGAATGCATATCCTAAATCTAGAACTACTATGATGGGTTTTTTGTAGTGAAATGTGTTGGCTTAAGGCCTGTGTCATCACTGCAAACTACTTAGGCCATACTATAAATTTGAATATTGTTTTTCCCATTATTTTTTTTCTCCAAGATTTAAAGGGGTAATGAATGGCGGAATTCAGAAATTTTAAAGTTTAATTAAACTCTCCCCCAAAAACGGGAACTATATTACAAGTCTCTATTATGTGCATGGATACTTTTGGCACCCACACTATATTGCCAAAAGTATTGGACCACCTCTCCAAATCATTTGGTGGAGGGGGGATTATGGTTTGGGGTTGTTTTTCAGTGGTTAGGCTAAATTCCAGTGAAGGGAACTCTTAAGGTGTCAGCATACCAAGACATTTTGGACAATTTCATGCTCCCAATTTTGTGGGAACAGTTTGGGGATGGCCCCTTCCTGTTCTAACATGACTGCTCCCCAGTGCATAAAGCAAGGTCCATAAAGACATGAATGAGTGAGTTTGAGGTGTAGAAACCTGACTGGGCTGCACAGAGTCCTGACGTTAACCTGATAGAACACCTTTTGGATGAATTAGAGCTGAGACTGCGAGCCAGGTCTTCTGGTCCTGCATCAGTGCCTGACCTCACAAATGCGCTTCTGGAAGAATGGTCAGACATTCCCATAGACTCTCCTAAACCTTGTGGACAGCCTTCCCAGAAGAGTTGAAGCTGTTATAGCTGCAAAGGAGGGGCCAACTCAATATTGAACCCTACGGACTAAGACTGGGATGTCATTAAAGTTAATTTGTGTGTAAAGGCAGACATCCCAATACTTTTGACAATATAGTGTATTTTGTAAGGCTGCCTACTAAACCTGAATGGGCTTCCAATGCACTGTAATGCAGTAAAAATTCTAGATAACCTCTTTTTGTAATGCAACACATTGCAACATCGTGCTACAACACAGGTACCTTTCCTTAGTGTGTTGGGGTGCCATTCAAAAAGAGTGGCACCACAGCCCAGTAAGGAATGTTATGTGCATTACCACGTGTTTCAGTAACGCACACATTACCACAACTCAGTGGGCCATAATTCTTTCACTTCAGCAAGACAGTTATAGTAGTTTTATGTTAACAATTGGGTTTAGGTCGTCTTTATACACCCGCTTCACCTCACCCTCGTCAAACACAAAATACTTAATCAGAGTCTTCCTCTAATGATCCATCACAGCCTCTGGGAGTTTATTCATAGCTGGAGCCCATTAAAAAATATAAAAAAAAGTTCCTTCTTCTCTTACGCATATTCCATTTTCCCCGAGTGATGATAGATAGGCTTTAAAACATTTCTTTACTCGCAGGCTTTTGCTTTTCATTCCTCAGCGTTTCAGCCCTTTAAGTGCTCCGGGAAGGAATCAAAAAGTAAGTTGCCTGATAATTGCTTCCCACGAAAAAGCGCTGTTCTAAAACTTGTGTAAGATCTCTGGGGAGTTTCCCTGCGGCACAAAATGAAACGCAAGATGAGAGCGAACAATCTGAAGCGGTCTTAGAGATTTTTATGTTTTTTTATGTAATGTGGAGGATGGATGTACTGGACATTTCAGCAAGGGACGTGTTCATGTTTATAAAAGGATTTGTAGCAATTAATGGGGTTTTCTGCTTTAGTTATTAATATCCAATCCCTTCTTGGTAAGTTAAAGGAAAACTCAACTGACACAAATTAAAGTGTGTGTGTATATATCTGTGTGAATATATATATATATATATGTATATACAGTATCTCACAAAATGAGTACACCCCTCACATTTTTGTAAATATTTTATTCTATCTTTTCATGTGACAACACTGAAGAAATGTCACTTTGCTACAATGTAAAGTAGTCAGTGTACAGCTTGTATAACAGTGTAAATTTGCTTTTCCCTCAAAATAACTCAACACACAGCCATTACTGTCTAAACCACTGGCAACAAAAGTGAGTACACCCCTAAGCGAAAATGTCCAAATTGGGCCCAATTAGCTATTTTCCCTCCCCATGTGACTCGTTAGTGTTACAAAGTCTCAGGTGTGAATGGGGAACAGATGTGTTAAATTAGGTGTTCTCGCTTTCACTCTCTCATACTGGTGTCTGGAAGTTCAACATGGCACCACATGGCAAAGAACTATTTACAGAAATGTGAGGGGTGTACTCACTTTTGTGAGATATTGTATATAGCTATAAATTGCTTTAACAGGCAAAAAGATTCAAATGTCACATGTGAGGGCCACACTGTATATTAACTAAATAATTATGGGCCAAAAAAATCCCTATAAGTGTCCTCTATTCATCTGGGTCCCTGTCATAGTTCTCCTTACATTAGGGCCCCCATCAGAGTCCCCTTGACATCAGGTTCCCCATCCGGTCCCCCTCTTACTACAGAATCTGCCTTAGCAGTCCCAACTTATGTCAGTGTCCCTATCAGAGTTGGGGGAACTTGCATTAGAACGGGAGACCATAGGAAGCCTCTGCTCACATTAATCCTCAGTTAGTGCACATTGAGAATATGACCCTAGCCGTGGGCCAGATAAAATCTTTAAGTGATCATAGCATATGATAATAGTGGTACTGATCACGTGGTTATAGCGTATGATAAAACTGCTACTGATCATGTGATCATAGCATATGGAAGCAAAGATACTGATCATGTGATCATAGCATGTGACAACACCAGTACTAATCATGTGATCATAGGATATGGCAGCACTGGTATTGGTCATCTGATCATAGTGTGTGATAACACTGGAACTGATCATGTGTTCATAACAGGCAGAAACATTTTCCTAAATACGTGTATACTATATACTGTTTTTTCACTTCTAATGATACATATGACAAGTCTTGTAGAATTAGCTTTTATGTCATTGTAATGATGATGTCATTGGGTCTAAAATAAGGAATGTAATGAAAATGAAAAGGTTTTATTTAATAATTGAATTTGTATAATGATGGGGGGGGGGGGGGGGCAGAGAAATCAGGGTAGAAAGCTGTGGGATTATAGATGGAGAGAGGTTGGTTGCTCTTCAGAATCTGATTTCCTCTGTTTTGGTTCTTACAGGTGGCTGTGAAGGTGATTGATAAGAAGAAAGCCAAGAAAGACACTTATGTGACCAAGAACCTGCGCAGGGAGGGTCAGATCCAGCAGATGATCCGACACCCCAACATCACTCAGCTGCTTGATATCTTAGAGACGGAGAACAGCTACTACCTGGTGATGGAACTCTGCTCAGGCGGGAATCTCATGCACAAAATTTACGAAAAGAAAAGATTGGAGGAACACGAAGCCCGGAAATACATCCGCCAGCTGATTCAGGCAGTAGAGCACCTTCACCGCGCTGGGGTGGTACACAGGTGAGCACGGGTGTAATATTTCCTGGACTTCTCCATTGTTCTTCCACTGCCTGTAAAAAATGTTTCCAGTACTGAAATTATTTCCCATCATGATCCTAGTAGTCTCAAGCAGTTTAGTGTTTTAGCTCTTTCCATGGAAGTTCATGCACAGGGAAATGGGTGCAAAATGTTAAAGCCATATCTATGAAAAGTATGCATGAACACTGGTGATCCAGGCAGTAACACACTTCCCGTCTAAGGCCTGGTTCACACCTATGCAGGTTGCAGTTTGCATAAACCAGGTGCATTGTGCATTTTTCAATACCCTTTTTTGATCCACTGAAGTCTATGGAACCAAAAACCAGAAAAAAGTCCCCGGCCCTTTCCATAAAATGCACAGATGTGAACGTGACCCATAGAAAACCATGTTAAATGGACTGTAGGGTGTTTCTGCAAAACTGAAAACGCACTAAAAAAATGCATAGGTGTGAACCAGGCCTAAAGCCATACATGGGTCGAAATTCATCCCGTTCAGCCACAGCCGAATTTCAATCCATGTATGGGCAGGCTAATTGTACCCAAGTCAATTCATCGATCGACTTGGGTACAACAAGCCTCTCAGATTTTTGCCATGCAATTACTGCTGACAGTAGTAAGCATTGTGTTCTGCCAGCCGGGAAGACTTCCCACTATTCCCTGCTGGCAGAACACGGTAGTGCTGCGAGAGCCATTTCTCCAACACTGGATGTATTGATCTGGAAATCAAGAGATTTTCCTCCCTTCCACCTTTAGTGGAAGCAAAGAAAATCAAATCATCTATGGGCTGCCATAGGGTACCTCCACTCTAGATGGAGGATCAACAAAGCCACCAATGTTTTTGCACCATCATTAATCTGGGGAGAGGGTAGTTAGGTGCAATAACATATTTCAGTAGACCTGACTAACATATTAAAGCCAAACTCCAACACTAACACTTTTTAAGCAGTTACAGGAACCTTTTCTTGTCCTTTAGGGATAAAGGTTTTACATAAATGAATAAAAAGTGTCCATTATACGCTCCCCTGTCAGTGGTAAATGGTTTGTCTCAGCCTTCTAACTGCCACTTTTGCTCAACAGCTTGGTCTGTTAAAGGAAGTTGAAAAATTACCAACTTACTTGGCTGGTTCACCAGGTAAAAATATAGAAAAAAAATCATAAAAGAAGAAAGAAAACAAATGCAGCCACCATATCTAAGAATTAGTAACCTGCCATAAAATACGTTGTTGTTTTTGGGTTTACTACCGTCTTAAATAGAGATCATTAACCACTATCAATTCCTCATTACAGACAAGCTTGAAATAACACAGCCTGATCGGGAATTGGTAGAACTTGCTGGTCATAAAACCTGCTTTCCAATTCCTTGTCAATCAGGCAGAACTAAGCAGGGAGCCGTGGCTCTTTTTACCCAGCAACAAAACCATTGCGAGCACAAACATCATATGAAAAGGGTAAATGCTATTATTAGACCTTACAAAGAAAACGCACATAAAAATAGATTATAAAAACACTCGGCAGATAACTGCTGTGCCTTTTAGAGCCCTTTCTGGATATTCGCAGTTTTTTTTTTTTTTTTCCCATCATAAAGAAAATATCTCTTCAATAGGAAGAAGGCCATTTATTTACGACAGCGGCATACAAAAAAAAAAATAAATGGCACAGGACAATTTTAGTTGTAAATGGTTTGTTGTAGAGTGAATGAATGGGTGACTCACACCTATTGTTAGCAGGAAGATCACAAGTTTGTGTGAAGATTCCATTATTCATAAATCTCTGCCGGAAAATGGATTTCAGCGGCATGAAAGGCAGGCGCTCCAAGCGCTGCGCAGGAGAAGTCACGACAAGACGAGGACATACCTGGCTCCCTTGTGAAGACCATGCAGTTATTAATAGAATAGGAGCGGAGAGGCTCGCTGAAATAATATCTTTTTGGATGTGATATGTTAGAGCCGCTCTGAGCTCATCTCTAGTTCGGAGGAAAAGCGGCGGAGACGAAAGGAAAGGTCGCACACCTCAATTTGCAGCAAAGCTCAGATGAGCGCTATTTTTATCAGCGGTGTAATTGCTGTCAGTGCTGCTTCATTGAAATAACACTCTATAAACAGCTTGGTATTCTATAGTGAGGCATAAATATCCGCTCTGCTTTGAAGAATGTACTTTTTTTTTTCGTTTTTGTGAATATTCACCATTATTAAATGTAACTCCCACTGGTTTGTCAACTATACCCCTGGTGCCCAACTGGCAGCTCAACGACCACATGCGGCTATTCCAGGCCCCAGTATTCGGAGTAGAAACATTGATTTGCTAATAGGCTGCTAATTGTGATCTCTGGCAGTCATACATTACACATCCCCAGTCTCCAACTGTGTTCTGCGGCAGGCTCTGTTAATACTTATAGCATGTATGCATTCTCTGACCAGCTCCTGTAGTGTGTCTGCAGTCTCTGACCATCTCCTCTACTATGTCTCTGGTCTCTTACCATCTCCTCTGATATGCTTGCAGTCTCTGACCACATCCTTTACTATGTTTCCTATCTCGGACCATCTCCTCTAGTGCGTCTCCTGCCTCTGACCATCCCCTCTGGTATGTTTGCAGTCTCTGACCATCTCCTGTAGTATGTTTGCAGTCAATGACCATCTCCTTCACTATGTCTCCCATCTCTGACCATCTCCTCTGGTATGTCTGCAGTCTCTGATCATCTCCTCTAGTGTGTCTGCTGTCCCTGACCATCTCCTCTACTATGTCTTCCATCTCTGACCATCTCCTTTGGTATGTCTGCAGTCTCGAACCATCTCTTCCACTATGTCTGCAGTCTCTGACCATCTCCTCTACTATGTTTCCTATCTTGGCACAATCTCTTCTAGTGTGTCTCCTGCTACTGACCATCTCCTCCGGTATGTTTGCAGTCTCTGACCATCTCCTGTAGTATGTCTGCAGTCTCTGACCATCTCCTCTAGTCTGCCTGCAGTCTCTGATATCTCCACTAGTATGTCTGCAGTCTCTGACCATCTGCTTTACTATGTCTCCCATCTCTGACCATCTCCTTTGGTATGTCTGCAGTCTTGAACCATATCTTCCACTATGTCTGCAGTCTCTGACCTCTCTTCTACTATGTTTTCTATCTTGGACCATCGCCTCTAGTGTATCTTCTCCGGTATGTCTACAGTCTCTGACCATCTCCTCTGGTAGGTCTGCAGTCTCAAACCATCTCTTCCACTATGCCTGCAGTCTTTGACCATCTCCACTACTATGTCTTCCATCTCTGACCAACTCCTTTAGTATGTCTGCAGTCTCGAACCATCTCTTCCAGTATGTCTGCAATTTCTGACCATCTCCTATACTACGTTTCCTATCTCTGGCCATCTCCTCTGCTACGTCTCCCATCTCTGACCATCTCTTCTGGTATTTCTGCAGTCTCTGGTCATCTCCCCTGGTATGTCTGCAGTCTCTGATCATCTCCTCTAGTATGTCTGCTGTCCCTGACCATCTCCTCAGCTATGTTTTCTGTCTGTGACCATTTCCTTTGGAATGTCTGCAGTCTCTGATCATCTCCTCTACTATGTCTGCCATCTCTGACCATCTCTTCCTATAGGGCTACAGTCTCTGACCATCTCCTCTGGTATGTCTGCAGTCTCTGATCATCTCCTTTAGTGTGTCTGCTGTCTCTGACCATCTCCTCTACTATGTCTTCCATCTCTGACCATCCCCTTTGGTATGTCTGCAGTCCTGAACCATCTCTTCCAGTATGTCTGCAGTCTCTGACCCTCTCCTCTACTTTGTTTAGTAAATCTGACCATCTCTTCTACCATGTCTCCCATCTCTGACCATCTCCTTTGGTATGTCTGCAGTCTCCGATCATCTCCTCTAGTATGTCTGCAGTCTTTGATCATCACCTCTAGTATGTTTGCAGTCTCTGATAATCACCTCTAGTATGTCTGCAGTCTCTGATCATCTCCTCTAGTATGTCTGCAGTCTCTGATCATCTCCTCTAGTATGTCTGCAGTCTCCGATCATCATCTCTAGTATGTCTGCAGTGTCTGATCATCTCCTCTAGTATGTCTGCTGTCCCCGTCCATCTCCTCAGCTATGTTTTCTGTCTGTGACCATCTCCTTTGGTAATTCTGCAGTCTCTGGGTATCTCCTCTACTATGTCTGCCATCTCTGACCATCTCTTCTGGCATGTCTGCAGTCTCTGACCATCTCCTCTAGTATGTCTGCAGTCTCTGACCATCTCCTCTAGTATGTCTGCAGTCTCTGACTATCTGCTGTATTATATATGCAATCTCTGACAGTCCTCTATACCATTAAATATACTGAATATTATGTGTGGCCCTTAAGTGTGTTCAGGGGGTGCAGTTGAGACCCCTACGCATCCCCTATACATCATACATTGATAACCACTGAACTATACTGTATATGTTGTAAGGATATAAGAAAACCATATTGCAGATACATATCTGTTTCTGTTCTGTGTGTAGTGAGAATGTTTTGCCATTACTCTAATGGTATGGTCCATCCCAAGGTTTTATTAAGGTGCACTGGAGTTGATTTATTGAAGCAGCACAAGCAGTTCACTTAGCAAAGTACTGGTTGTAAATAAGGGGATTCGGGGTTCACTTTGAATACCAAATCATGTGTGAGGGAAGCGGTACAAGCAGTTCACTTAGCAAAGAAAATGTTAGTAAATAAGGTAATCCTGAGTTCGCTCTGAATACCAAATGATATGTAAAAAGTCAGGACTTTTGCTAGCATAACACCACGGTTACCTACACGTAAGCGTATAATAAGGCTTACCTGTAGGTACTGTGAATATCTCCTAAACCTGCACAGTTTAGGAGATATTCAGTATATGTGCTGCTGACAATGTCATTGACGCATGCACATTGAAGAAACGGCCCACTGGTGCTGTTTCTTCAGGGCCTGTGCTGTGACCAGCGGCTCCAGTGTGCATGCGCATCGGCGGTGACAGTGGTGTTCGTGGACCGCTGCAACAGCTTTGATCTAAGATAAGTATTTCATAATGAGCTAGTATGCGATGAATGCTAGCTCATTATGCCTTTGTCTTGCAGGGTTTTTTTTTCATGCTTTTTTTTTTTTTTCTGAGGTTTACAACCTCTTTAAAGTGTAGCTAAACCCAGGAGCAAAAATGCAATACATTGAAGCTCACAGGTCCTTAGACATGGTTGCTGCATTCGTTTTCATTTTCAGAATTAGTTTCCTTTATTCTCACCTGGTGATCCTGCCAGTAACACACTTCCTGTCCTAGGGTGACAAAGTTTACTCATCGCACTTTATTTGTGGAGGTGCTGTGTTGTCACCATAGGACAGGACAACAGAGCAACCCTTCCTCTTCTCCATAACATGGGGAGTTCTGGAGTCCACAGAGAGAACTGAGAACGGTGCTAACTGATAACATTGCAGCAGAGGCAGGAAGCTCAAGAATTTACGAACTCATATGATTTCTGGCAGGATCAACAGGTATTTATTTGCACCCATTAAATAGATGTAACACAATGCTTGCAATAGTATATTTAACAGAAAAAAAGGGAGCAAAAAAGAGAAGTACATTGTTAGGATCATTCCCACTATATATCCAATATCCCTTTAGGTGTACGTCTCTTTTTTATTGTATCTCACCAAAGAGGAAAATCCTAATGCACTTTACCAAGGATGCAGTATTCCTTAGAACAGGAGGCTTGTAATGTAACCTCATACTCTGTGCAAATTTCTTCCAAAAGAAGGATGAGGAGAAGGGTTAGAAATCCTTCTAGAAATCCATCTTTAAATTGTATACCTTTGCCATGGTTGCAGAGAAGACACACTTAGAATTCTGTTGCCAGTCACAGAAAAGCATGGCTGAATGGCACACTGCAATGGAAAGTTAAATATTAAATAAAATCCTTATCCTTTCTGCACTATTTAGTAAGTCACTGACTCCAGGCAAGAAAAATCAGAACTCCTGACTTGCGTGTTTGTTGTGGATGAGCGATTTATTAAAGTGGAACTAAACTGTATCTGAGCACCACAAACCGAAAACATTATTTAAAGGAGAAGTACAGCCAAAGCTGTTATCAGCAGACAGCAGGCTGAAGTCCGTTCTCTGCTGACGTCAGAGCCGGCTTGGGCAAGATTGCAACGATGGAGTCGGTATCTGCCCGCATGCCTGGACTGGCACCCCGCTCAGCCTCTCAGCGAGCCACTGAGAGCCTGAGATGGCCGCTCGTGCCCCCTCCACAGTTCAGCACTCCAATGAGCGAGGAGGGGGCAGAGCAGAGAGCGGTGACTGACAGTCAGCAGCTCTCTGCTCAGGGAGCTGTGAGAGCCGAGCGATCGGTGGTGTTATATCGCTCGGTTCTTAGTCTTAGAGCTGGCATGGGACAGATGCAGCATCCACCTAGGTAATTAGTTTAATTCATTTTTAAAGTGGTTGTAAAGGCAGAAGGTTTTTTATCTTAACGCTTTCTATGCATTAAGATAAAAAGCATTCTGTTTGCAGCAGCTATCTCAGCCCCCCCTAACACTTACCTGAGGTCCCTCTCTGTCCATCGATGTCCACGAGTGTCTCAGCCATTCGAGATTCCCGTTGCTGGTTGGCTGAGACACAGCAGCAGCACCATTGGCCAATAAAAGTCAGCTAGCCAATCATGAGAGAGAGGGGGCGGGGCCGGTCAGGGCTCCATGTCTGAATGGACACAGGGAGCTGTGACTCGGCTCGGGTGCCCCCATAGCAAATTGCTTGCTGTGGGGGCACTAAACATGAGGGAGGAGCCAGGAGCACAGAAGAGGGACCTGAAAAGAGGAGGATCTGAGCTGCTCTGTGCAAATCCACTGCAACAGAGCAGGTAAGTATAACATGTTTATTATTTTTATAGGAAAAAAACGAAACTTTACAATCACTTTAACATACAAAGCAAACTCACCCATCCATTTTCCATACTTTATTTTGTTGAGAAATTACTTTGAAAAACACCCCTCCTTGCATTTCTAGCCTCGGCCATCTTGAGCAAGGGCAGATTATTCATGTAGCATTTACTTCCTGGAATCCATTTGCCTTTAGCACAGGCAGGCAGAAGGGTGTGCTTAGCTGGGAAAGCCCATCCACCATTCCTCTAGATATAAAAAAATGCCCTTGAAGACTCCTGGGATGTATGACATAATTTTGGCCTAGGCCAGAAACCAGGAATGCGTGTACATAGAGGTGATTTTTTTTTGGAGGATTAGGTAGGTGTCCCTCATAATATCTGTTAGAAGTAGGCACTACATAGCCCATAAAATAAGCCAGTAATAATGAAAAAAAAAGTATTATAAATAGTAAATAATAAAATAAATTAAATGCAGGTCATATATAACCATTAAACTGTTTGGGAAAGCAGATATTTTTGGAGGTTTGAAATTATTTTGCAGCACCCATTATGGCCAGTTATTCCTCTCATTAACCATTAAATTCTTCTCGTAGTTGAATAATGACTTGTAATCTTTGTTACTTAACATTAACTTGTTTGGGATCAACGCTTCTCACCCTCATTAATTGTTGTCTTTCCCGCAGAGATTTGAAGATTGAGAACCTGTTACTGGATGAGAACAACGACATCAAGCTCATTGGTATGCAAAGTCCTTAATGAGCTCCCCATTAGCATTGTTTTCCTCCGTTTTCTCTTGCTATGACTAGGCGAAGACTAGATGAGGCTTCAATAGGATTTCTGTTGTGTCCTACTTCCCTCAGTGCCAAATATCACTGCTGACTCTGCAGTCCTGTAATAACCAATTGCAATTGTTTTGGTGGAAAAAAAATCATTGAAATAAGTTGAATGTACATTATTGTCTCCACTTGGGAGTAGAGGGGCCAAGAATATTTAAAGGATCAATCCAAACACAACTGATACTGCAGTGCTCTGATGGTATTGGTTGAAACATCCACCAATTCATTGCATTCTTTGATGATTCCTTTGTAATATTTTAGTGGACTGATTCTTAAAAGTGGCCCTGTACCCAAATGTTATCAGAAATCTTTTTTTTACCACTCTTACTGGAGTGGAAAATAAGGAACGAAAGGGACTCAAATTCCATTCCTGGAAAAGTTGCTGCCCAAGCTAGCCATATGTTGCTTTTCACTCAGCCATCTAACCTAAGGTCTGGGCCAGCCTTTCTCAACCAGAGTTCAGTGGAACCCTAGGGATCCTTCAAAGGTCCCTATGGGTTCCTTGAGCAGTGAGAAATTTCTGCCTCTCAAATAAGTAACCACTGATGATCATTTTAACTATATGTATGGGGTGGGGGGGATTTTTCCCAACGACTACAAATGTAAGGGGCATTCATACCAGTGACCACCATCACTCTAAAGTAGTGTTAGCTTTAGGTAAAGTAATTGCTAGCAAGGTTTCCTGGGACAGGAAAGTTTTTCAAGGGTACTTCAATGTTAAAAATGTTGGGGAAGGATGGTCTAGGCAGTTGGACACGTGATCTCTGTTGTAGAGTGAGATTATGGTTCTGATTGGCTGATCTTTTGGTCATTAGGCGAGTACTGAAGGGAACCTGGAGCAGTATTCTTTCCAGGAGAGGCAATTGCCTTCTTTTACTCTTTATAACATCAGGCTCTAAATATACTATAAGGTGACTGCTATTATCTTCATTAGCCAGAATGCCCTCCTCTGTGCCCCTCTTTGGTGTCACGTTGTTACCAAAGGACTGACTTGAGGACTAAGCCCTACCAACTACCCTTACCTATCCAAAGATAGTCCAAAATAGCTAACAGCTTTGATTTAAATCCATTTAAATCCATATAAATGTGTTAAATTGTTTTATAAAATTAGGGTTTTTGTTTGCAGATTTTGGCCTGAGCAACTGTGCCGGAATTTTGGGCTACACTGACCCGTTCAGCACACAGTGTGGCAGCCCAGCCTATGCAGCCCCAGAACTCCTTGCAAGGAAAAAATATGGCCCCAAAGTGGACGTCTGGTCTATGTAAGTATTTTTTCTCCATTTTACTGGAACATGGTCTAATGTGTTTACAGTTTTAAAGGGTCCATGCACCTAAAATGAGCATTGGTTTTTGGGTGGTTATCAGCAGACTGAAGCATCTGTTGGGAACCCAACTCCACCTATTTACATTAGCCAATAAAAGGTGAATTTACATTTAATACATTTTAGTTTGTTTTGCAATAAGGAGAATGTTACAAGAAGATGAAGACTCCCTGCTACAGAAGGGAGAGACTTTACTATATGTTTGAGGATGAGTGATAGGCCCAGCAACTCTGATGGTGAGACCATTGAATGTAGGGCATATGAAGCCAAGGGGTGATTTAGCCCACCTGGCTATTCCCATAACTATACCACTAGAATTCTTGGTAATTAAATCATAGTAAGTAATGATCTATCACCTTTACATAATACACATGAACTTGCACATATCATATTCTGAAAAACGTATTAGCGCCACAGAACTTCAGCAAAGCACAAGGCTTTGCATCTGGTTGTGGAGTCTAGAGTAATAACTTACAAAGTTTAGTGTAATAGCTTTTTCCATTGCAATCTATAAGTAGGACAGAGGGGACCTATTAGCATTTTTATACAGAGGTGTGTAACTGTAATAAGTGTTTCAACACATGATTACTTGAAATCACAGTGTAACTGTTTTTGATCATCTGTAATTCCAGGCATATGGTGATAGTTACACCCTTGACATAAGCACATCCATCCTGACTACCAGGATTTTCTCAGACCAGTTCTGCTATGGACAAAGATAAGGAAAGACACCTTATATCATAGTAGAGGTTTAGACACCTTGCTTATATGGTCATTCGTATAAGGGCCAGACAGATAGAGCGAGACTGGAATGTTGATAAACAGCCTTCAGCCAGAGCTGTTGACCTTTGCATGTGCAGATGTCCTTCACCAAAAGTTTACACTCTGAAGCACAGAGGTTCTAATCAGTAAGTCATCCTACCAATTTCCCAAATGAATAAACAAGCAGGGGCTCTGGGGTTTGCTTAAGCAAATGGTGCTGAGTTGTACGCTAATGGAAAGCTACCGGCAGGCTTTAACAATTAGACCACCAACTCATAAAAGATACCTGACAATCCTTCTGTTGAAAGATCTTGACAAACAATTGTAAAAATCGGGCGCATGTGCATAATTGTGCACAGGAAGGAGATAGGGGGAATATTTAAATAACAATTGCCTGTAAATAAAGCAGCCGGGCCAATTGTCCCTTCATCCTGGAAAGCTTGAGATGGTCATTTCTGTGGTGGTCTGATGTCTTCAGAAATATGAACGTACCTCAAGCCAACTATGAATGAGGGGACTCGATCTGTGATGTTTTGTTAGCAGAAAATGAGTGGCTGAAAGCTAATGCATCCTTGTCATTGGCACTAGGCAATACATGTGCCATGGGCACAACATACGTAAATTACTAACTATTCACTGAAATTGCCTTAAAGCCCAACTAATGCTAAAGATTTAAGCAGCTAAATAAATTCCAGGTGTATCAAAGCAAGTGGTGTGCAAAGCAAGCAGCCACATTCTTAGTGTTAAAACCTGTCCCCTGCCAGCATGCTATAGCTAAGGACACTTGCTTTCTTTGTTGAAGCAGTGGTGTCTCTGCAGAGTTTTGACAACCCACACCCTCCCACCCTTGAATTGACTTACTGATGATATATGGAATATACTGTATTGATAAAATATGAAGAACTTCAGCCAGGAGATATTGTCCTCCTCTCTCTCCTCTTCCATGCCCCCACCTTTGGCTGTCACTAAACTGTCCTACCATCAAACGACTGGTCACATGTGCAGCACCATAGAAACTGCAGATCAAACAAAGACTAACAATATAGGAGGGTTTAGTTCCACTTTAATGTCATTTTAAGTTTTCCAAACCTGTTACGTTCAAGGCATGCATGTCAAGACATCAAATGATTGGTGTCATAAGTAATCACATGTGTAGGACCTTAGCAACTGCAGATTAAACAAAGGCTAAGATGGCAGCTTCCCTAGCTGTAAAGGATAGAGGGGTTTAGTTCCACTTTAAGACAACTCCAGAGTTAAGGTTTGCTCATCTTGTAAGTTGAGTAGACATCTGTATAAGCTCCAAATCTGCCTCTTTTATCTTTGCTATATTAATGCCGTTTAACATTTGCTGATATGACCATTTAAAATATGCATCTAGTAGCTGTTAATGGTGGTTTCCCAGGAGCATGGCACAGGCTGGCAGGTTACTATGGTAACAGCATGGAGGAAAGCAGAACATCTGAAACTCTCACTTTCCGCTGCATGTGTTGAGGAGATGTGAAAACAGTTGGCACCAAGTGGGAATTACTAGACAAAATACTAAAAACATTTCACTGCCCATGAAATCAAACATTTTCATTTTTTCACCTTCATGCTAAAACTATTCTACAGTAATAGCAAGAAACATAACATGCAACCAATATGGAGGACACTGCCTTCCACAGGGTCACTCTGCTCATGTCCTGAAATATTCTGTGCTGCTGTCCATACCCCTCCTTTTTTCTACCTGATAGAGCTTTTGGAGGGTTTCCTAGGTGTGTTCACTCTGCAGCCATTATGAAAGCGTCTCGCTCATCACTTGTTTTTACAGACTGTGCAGCAGAAAGAGTGAGACTAAACAGTAGCTGTATTGGAAAAAAGCATTTTCGCAAAGAAATGTAACCATCATATATAGTTATCAGTTTATAGGAATCCTTCCCTTTAGAGCTAGGTTCACACATTTGCGTCTACATTTTTTTATGCATTTTTTTCAAGCACTCCCATAGGCAATAATGTGATTCTGCTCGTTCAGCATTTTTGCGCAATGGCTGAAGGGCTACAAATCGAAGAGATGCAAACTGGGGCTAAATCCCACCATATAATTGGAATGTAATCCCAATGTAGTTGGAACTTTTGACAGAGCAAACCATAGCATGCATTATTTATGCCCACTTTACAATGGTTTATGGTAACACAGTTCTCTCCATGGTTAAGTGGAAGGACAGATGACCAGAGAGGGTTAAAACTCTGTGGCCCTAAGTCATCAACCTGCACTTAAGATGTGCTAAATAACTCTTAAGGCATGCTAATGACATGACATATGATAATATTGACTCAGAGGCCATGCAAGCATTCCTTAAGTGCTGCTTTAAAGGCTAAGTTTACCTTTACACTAAAATACACTATGGCGCCTAAGGGCCCCCATGTTGAAAAAAAATTGCTGTGCGGTTTTCAAAGAGTGTGCTTCATTTTAATGCCTTACCAGTAGGCCATGACCAGCATCGCAAGCCTGCCATGAAAGCTCAGACTGAATTGATCAGCTGTGTTCTGCCTAATTTCCAGAATGGTCAAAATATTGGATGCTTGCACCCGCCATCACAGGAACAAGCACACTTCTGCATTCTAAACCCATGCAGTGCTCTCACCACCAGATGTTGCTGCTATAATGTAGGGAGAACGCACTGAGCATACATGGATTTGGATTGCAGAAATTGTGATGCTGAGAGCGAGCACCTAATGAGGCCTTTGTCAACCGTTTTAACATGGAGGAACCCTTGAAACAAAATTTCAGGCTCAGGAAACCCCTACTAATAATCTGTATACCTACAGATCCCAGTAGATTAGCGTGATGGTCGTTAGAGAAATGCTCCTTACATTTGTGGTCATTGAGAATAACCCTCACACCCACCCTTACAGTTAGCTTAATTTGATTGTAGTTATTACTTATCTGAAAGGCAGGCATTGCCCAATATTCTGGCAACCTCTGAAGGAAGCCTGGTTGAAAAAGGCAGATCTAATGAGTGGAGCTGGGGCTGCTGTTTGAAATCATGGGGCCCTGTTGTACAGCCTTCCTGATGGTCCCCACCCCCAACCCAGCCTACACGACCCATCTCCCCAGGTGCAGTGAAACAACTGCACTGACTATATCCTCCTATGCCCCCCCCCCCCCACCAAAAAGCGTTCCTCCTCTGCTCCCACCTCATGGGCCCCTCCTTTGACTGGTGCCCAGGGAGATGTAATTAAAGCCCTGGTAAGAAAATAGGAGAGGTGGTGTGGGCTAGTAAAATCAATGTATTAATCTAGGCAGAAATGAACAATAAAGCTGCCATCCAGACCCCCCCCCCTCCCCCGTTCAGCTGATGAGGTCTGGGCCCAATACAACAGGACCAGTTGTACTGTCCTATCAGCAGCCCTTAGTGGAGCTTCCAAGAAATTGGGCAGGATGCGGCTGATCACTTCCATTGGAGTTTTTGTGGCAAGCTTTGGAAATGTCGGTCATGGCCTACCGGTAAGGCTTTAAAACTAAGGGCACCAACTGCACTGTGTTTTTTTTTAACTCACTAGGGCCACTAGACAACATAGGGGGAGATTTGCTAAACTTAGAACACTGAAAATCTGGTGCACCTGTGCATGGTACCCAATCAGCTTCTAACTTCAGCCTGTTCAACTAAGCTTTGACAAAAAACCCTGAAAGCTGATTGGTTTCTGCAACAGATTTCACACTCTCCAGTTTAAGTAAATTCCCCCCATAGTGTAATTTAGTAAAAAGGTGAACTTAGCCTTTAAGCTTGATGATCCAGGGCCAATGTCTTATAAATCACCTGGTACTGACAATTTTATTTTGTTGCCCAACTCTCTAACCATGACCTTCACAATGTTCTCTTTTTCAGTGGCGTGAACATGTATGCCATGCTGACGGGCACCCTGCCATTCACGGTGGAGCCTTTTAGCCTGAGAGCTTTGTATCAGAAGATGGTGGACAAATCCATGAATCCGCTCCCTTCCCACCTCTCTCCCGGTAAGTAGTGTCACATCTTAGAAACCATTCACCATCAGACACGTGTCTCTGCAGTGATTGTGGCCAGTTTGCCTCGCCAGCCACCCAGACCAAGAGTACATTATGTAATGTCATTATTAATGCACGAGGAGGTTTGTAAAAAGAAATTATCTTCTGCAAATTCTCTTTCTTTGTCAGAAAATGCCTGCAACGTGCTGGCAGGTTTTGTAGAAGGAGCTCTTGGATTGTGCCATGTAGGTTTAGTAATTTTTATTGTAAGCTCCATCATGCAGGGGCACTTATATCTCAGTTCCCTGCTGGGTGTTGTATTGTTAGCAATGTGCATATGTTTACGGTGCACCCCGCTGTAATGAGCCGGGAAAGGAATGAAGCTACATAAATAAAAGGTAATAGTTGTAATTATAATAAACTGTTAGGATAAATCGAATGCACCGTGCAGAACAGGCCTTTTCCTCTTACAGGCTTAATCCGTCACCTGTACTAGTCAGGTGACTAAACGACAATGTAATTTCATTCTTGCGCGTTGTGCAATCATTTTGACTGCAAACAATTTAATTTCATAAAGATTTTATTGCACAAATTAGGTTTATTTTTGTATGTATTATTCTTGTTATTTATCAGTTTTTCTGGTGTATGTATGTAAAAGTCAGTTTACAAAAGCTATAGCACAGGGTTTTACTCTTAAAGTGGTTGTAAACCCTTACATATACCCACTGAAGTGACAGCCCTTAGGTGATACAGAGAGTTTAAGGAAATTTCTGAGCTTCAGAAGGCAGGGACCAGGAATCTGATATCACACACTGCATAGCACAGAGCAAGGAGCTGAGTGTAATCTGAGACCTGGAGTGGAGAAATTGGGCACACCCCCTTCTACACAGTCTCATTGAGAAACATGCACAGCTGAGGCTGTCAATCACCTGCTGTGTACTGGAGAGAGGCTGGAGGTCTGCAAGATTGTCTAGTGTGGGCATAGACCAGTGGTCTCCAAACTGTGGCCCGGGGGCTGGATGTTACCCTTTGCTTGCCTCTTTGTGGCCCTTGGGTCCCTATTCCTCCCACTGATATGAGACATTATTCTGCCATCTGACACCAACAATGGGGCACTATTCCTTCTTATGATGCCAATGATGGGACACTATTCCTCCTACCCTAATACCAAATGTGGCGATGTTTACTCCCATTGATGCCGGGAAAATTTCCACTCCTGCTGGCCACAATCCAGCCCTCCTAAATATGAAGGACAATAAACCGGCCCTTTGTTTAGAAAGTTTGGAGACCCCTGGCATAGACTGTCAGAAGTGACTGGCGCAAATAGCAGAGGGGGGAGAGAGCAGACAGAAATCACACTCTTTGGCCTGAGGCAAGCACACACTATAGAATGACTTGCTTTGTTCATTTTTCATTTCAGAAGTTTACAACCACTTTAAATCTTTTTTTTTGTTGTTGAGCTTTTAGATAGAGTGGAGTTAGCAGCGCTGTCAGGTTTTTTATTGCTGTCTGTGTCCCTGTTAGAGAGATGAAGGCTGACACTATTCAATTTAATTGTATCATCTAATTTGTATCTACCATCAGCTATGTAGTTAAAGGGCCTGCCTGATTTAGTATATATTGAATTCATTGTTTAGGGTTATCTTCATATTACATAGCTTTGGTAAATCTAAAAGGAGATTGTAAGGATGCTTTCTATTTATTCTTGTGACCAGAATGGACCCCATGCAGTTAACAGTATTCCTTCCATTCTTCTACAGCTGCTGTCAGTTTCATGCGTTCACTGCTGGAGCCGGATCCAGTGAAGAGACCCAATATCCAACAAGCACTGTCCAACCGCTGGCTCAATGACAACTATCATGGAAAGGCTGTGCATACACACACTTACCCAAACAGGTAGGTACAGCAACTCCTGTGCTAATACAGCATGTTGGCGTTTTATATTATGTAATGGTATGTTTTACTATATTGTACTTCTTATAATACAGAATTAAGCACAATACAGACACTCTTGTTAGGATCATAGATTATGAGGTTGTAAGATCCTAGGAGAACACATTACCCATCAGTATCTGGTGCCAATATTCACAGAGGCTTAAAGGGATTGTAAAGTCTTAAGGTCTTTCACCTTAATGCATTCTATGCATTAAGGTTAAAAACCTTCTGTGCTGCAGCTCCCCTTCCAGACCCCCCCCCCCCCTTACCTGAGCCCATCCGATCCAGCAATGTGCACAAGCGCAGTGGCTCCAGCCGCTGTCTCTCTCCTCATTGGACAGATTGATAACAGCAGAAGCCATTG
>BLSH010455364.1:914359-934887 GCA_018402905.1 Glandirana rugosa
TGATAGGTAGATACTTGTCGAATTTCCAAACATTTGGGGATCCAGCAATGTGCACAAGCGCAGTGGCTCCAGCCGCTGTCTCTCTCCTCATTGGACAGATTGATAACAGCAGAAGCCATTGGTTCCCGCTGCTCTCAGTCAAAAGCTGAGGCATGGGAGCGGGGCCAAGTCTCGCTTTCTGTGCCAATGGATGCAACAGCGGGACTCGGGAGTGAGCCCGCAAGGGTGCCCCCATAGAAAACAGGTTTCCGTGGGGGCATCTGAGTAGAGGGCTGGAGCGCCGGTGCGGGACCCTAGAAGAAGAGGATCGGGGCTGCTCTGTGCAAAAGCATTGCACAGAGCAGGTAATTATAGGCATGTTTGTTGTGTTTATTAAAACAAAAATTGAGGGTTTACAAACCTTTAAGCTGTTCATAGATGGATAGTTTTGATAAAAAAAAATCCAACAGATTCTCCCATCTCCAAAAGCAAGGTGGATGGAGGAATCGTCCTTTCTGACAGTGGAGACTCCTCCACTGTCAGAATACAATGATCAATTGGCTGCAGCTGCCGATCAAATGAAAAATTTCCAGCATCCTGTTCAACAAAAGTCAATTGTTAGAACGACTTCTGTTGAGCGGGATATTTCAACCCTGCTGTGGCCAGGTTTAATCAGTAGTGTCTACTATGGAGATTTCTACAGACAGTGTGCTCAGATGTAATGTTAGGGGGCTTTTTCATATACTATGAAGGTAAGATTACTCTTAAAGTAGAACTATGGGCAAAACTTTTTTAAGAAAATGGATAGAGCAAGAGGCGGTTATAACTGCTGTCAAATTTTTTTTCGCCATCTCTGTCCCATTGCAGAGATTTCCCTTCACTTCCTGTCACATAGCAAAACAGGAAGTGAGAGGAAATCTCTGAAAATTAAAGGCATTTCTTGGGGACCCCCAGCTCACCAGAACTAGTGCCCCCATTGGAAGATTTCCCATCTTTTACTTTTCTGGGGACAGCCCAAAATTTGGGGTTTTCTTTTACTTTCACTTTCAATGATAATGGTAAACAGGACAAATATAGAGGGCAAATCTCCCTAACAGGGGCACAGACAGCAATAAAAATTGACAAGCTTGCTAATCCCTCTTCACTCCATCCAAAACTAAAAAAAAAGTTTTGCCTTTAGTTATAATTTAAGCTGGGTTCAGACGGGCCGAACATTGTCTGAAAACAGTCGATTCAGCAGGAACTGGCTGACTTTCGACCCATGTGTACAACTCTGTGTCTACAGAAGCCAGTCTTAGGACAAGAAATGCTGGAAAACCAACTTCCGACCAGCAGCCGACGAGCGCTTGCAGCCATTGTGTTCTGGCGGGGGAGCAATCACTTGTGTTGTTGGTACAGCGATCTCTCAGCCCACTAGGTTGAACGACAAGAAAACTTATAGTGCGTACTCAGCCTATAGCAGACCATACGATTTCTTTCCGGTTTTTGATGAAATGGCCAAATTCGAGCCATGGGTGGCCCTGTTGGCACCCTCCTGCCTGACATCCTTCAATCTGAAAATCAAAGGAGCCAGGTGGGAAAATTGTCAACCCAACAGAATCTTCATCCAATCAGATGCAGCCACTGTTCGAGGATTTTGACATTCGCGGATTGTTATCACAACCTTTTCACAAGTATTGCCCAAACTTTGCTGGTTTGTGAAAAGATGATGCATTGCAGCCATTCCCACTGAGACATTAGTGACTGTAATCTGTTTATCTGATTGTTGACAGTCAAACAAGAAGATCTTTGTCTTATCAATTAACACAGGTGACACATGATCGTTTAAGGCAGAGACTAGGGAGCACTAACAATACTCGCCCATGCAGATAGTGTTACTGCGCAAACAAGGATCCTTAAAGCAGACTTAATTGTGTTGTTATCCCCCATCCCCCACTGTCCTGTCATAAAGTTGTTATATACTTAATCTGGCCATATACCAGTAGAATTTAGAAAGTTTGTATGAAAATTCTGAAGAACTTTCATCAGAGCATTCAAACAAAGCTGCCATCATTTTCAAAAGAAAACCAAATTTGCAGTTAGAATTTCTTTTGGGAAACCTTTTTCAACCTGCTCCTTTGAACTTCCCCATCACTACGGTCAAAACCAATCAACCAATTGACCCCACTAACCAGGACCGGATTACGAGCATCATGGGCCTGGTGCTGAGGATTTTGGTGGGCCTTTTTATGGAAATACATAACATGAAAATGCAAACAATTATTTGTTAAAACAATTACCACAATTTACATATCAATCATGTGTACACTGCATACAGAGCAGGGCTAGGAAGCATTAGTGGCCCACTCACACCATTGGGCTGGACCTATCTTAAGGAAGGGGCCTGGAGCTGCAGCTCCAATAGCCCCTATGTTAATCTGGCCCTGCCACTAACCATTGGGAAATTGAACAAACGTTCCGAAAAATAAATATCTTCAAATTCAAGCTGATCTCCAGGTTTCATTTAACTTTAAATAGTTTGTTTATGCCAAGCTAGCCCTAAAGTAGGCCATACATTATGCCGTTTTCTTTCCTTCAACCATGGGTTGAAGAAAAGAAAATTTCTCGATCCCCCCATCAACACTGACTTCCGCTAGGCTTCCCCACTGTCAGAATACCAAGATCCCTGCCGGTGATTGTAAAAATCCAACAGGCTGGTTGTACTGAAGTCGATAGTTTGACTTCAGTACAACCAGCCTGCTCATAGGTGGAACTAATCTCAGCTGGTTCCTGCTGAACTGGCCAAATTTTGATCTGCCTATGGCCGGCTTTAGGCTCCATTCACATCTAGGCACCCCGGGTCGTGGGCTGAATTGTTGTGATTTTGTCCATGATCCTGAATCAACAAAAATCGCGGGACAAGCTTGTGATCCCCATTACTTCCAATGGCACAGCGCCTGGCAAATCGTGTTAAATTCATGCAAACAGTATGGAAAAATGGGCAATTGAGGTGCCATTGGAAGTAATAGGGATCGCAAATGCGTCCCACAATTTACGTTGATTTTGGATCGCAAGTAAAATCGTGCCAATTCCATCTGCGATATGGGATGCCTAGATGTGAATGAAGCCTTAAAGTGTATGGTTTAATAAAATTCAGGTTTTTACGTTGCTTACATTTAAAAAATATATCTATGGCCCCTTTCACACTGCTGCACTGCGGTTTGACAGCGCATTGTACCCACGTTTTTTCAGGCGGTTTCCCATAGACTTTTATTATGTCCCGTATTTTTGGATCATTTTCTGAAAGCTTGCCAAAGATACAGCATGCAGGACTTTTGGTCTGCAGTCAGAAAATGCTCTAAAAATGCAGGACACTGCCAAATCGCAGCGCGGCAGCGTGAAACTGCGCTGAAGATGTATCAGTGATTGCAGTTGCATTCATTTGTGCCTTTTATATCTGCCTGCAGTTCAGCTTTAAACTTAAACATATGGTTTTTGACCAAGCAAGATTACACCTTTGTAGGGTAATGAAGCAGGGCTGGGACACTCCCAACACTGGGGAAAATAATAACCATCAGGCAGGATTATCCACATTGCCGATCGTTTTGTTCTCCAGAAATGTTTGTTCACAGCTGTTGGACGCTGGCCCATTGAAAGGTTCGCTGCCCAACCTGGCCAAACAAATCTGGCCAAGAGAAAGCCCATTGAAGGTCTGTCCTTAGCTTTAGAGGCACAATGGACCCCTGCAAAATATAATTTAGCAATTAAAAAGGTGTTAGACCTTCCCCGGATTTTCCTGCCATTACGCATTAAATAAATCATCACTGATTTGCTGGACTGTGGCAGGTGAGCTCTCCCAGCTGCTAATTCTTACACCTTTGTTTATATGTAAATAGGAGAATTGCATGGGGCGATGACAGACGGTATTAGAGAAGGGCAGGGCTGGGCGGTGGATCGTTTGTTGATATTGTCTCATAAAAAGGATAATTAGACTGTGAAATATGTTTGAGAACTTCAATCTACACAAATGGGGAAGATTGTTTTCACTGGACTGTCTGAGTTCTGGGTCCCATCTCAATGGCTGCACCCAAAACAATAAATTCTATTAGATTTAGGCTGGCCATACATGGATTAAAATTTGGCTGGTTAAGCAGGAACAGGCAGAATGTCTACCTGTATATGGGCACCCTGGTTGTACAGAAGTCAATCTACCAATGGACTTGTGTACAACCAGCCTATCAGATAAATAGCACTCCCGGAACAAAATTGAAATCATGCACATGGCCATATCTGGCCATCTTAGATTGTAAGCTCTAACAAGCAGGGCCCTCTGATTCCTCTTGTACCAAATTGTGATGTAACTGTACTGTCTGCCTTTATCTTGTAAAGCGCTGCGCAAACTGTTGGTTGGTTGGTCCTGTATAATAATAATAATAATAATATATCATACATCATGTTTTTTTTCCCGACATTGAACCCACTAGTGCTGAGTACAGCCACTTATTTGTGTCCAGGGTTGTACTTTCGTATAGCCATGTACAACCACTGACTGCTATAGGTGACTGTACACAGAACCTGTGGATTCCTTGTAAGGAAAATACAATGTACCTCTATATGGCTAGATACACTTCATTACCAAAAGTATTGGGACGCCTCCCAACTCATCAACTTCTCTGGGAAGGCTGTCCACAAGGTTTAGGAGTGTCTATGGGAATGTTTGACCATTCTTCCAGAAACGCATTTGTGAGGTCAGGCACTGATGTGGACGAGAAGGTTTGGCTCGCAGTCTCCACTTTAATTCATCCCAAAGGTGTTCTATCGGGTTGAGGTCAGGACCAGATCAGATAAGTTCCTCCACCCCAATGTCTTTATGGACCTTGCTTTGTGCACTGTGCGCAGTCATGTTGGAACAGGAAGAGGCCATCCCCAAACAGTTCCCACAAAGTTGGGAACATGAAATTGTCCAAAATGTCTTGGTATACTGATGCCTTAAGAGTTCCCTTAACTGGAACTAAGGGGCCAAGCCCAACCCTTAAAAAAAAACCCCACACCATAATTCCCCCCCCCCTTCCCCACCAAATGATTTGGACCAGTGCATAAAGCAAGGTCGCTGCGCTTTGTGCTTCTGGAAGAATGGTCAAACATTCCCATAGTTACTCCTAAACCTTGTGGACAGCCTTCCCAAAAGAGTTGAAGCTGTTATAGCTGCAAAGGGTGGGCCAACTCAATATTGAACCCTACGGAATAAAACTGGGAGGCCATTAAAGTTCATATGTGTGTACAGGCAGGTGTCCCAATACTTTGGGAATATAGTGTATGCCCGTGTGAATAATAAAGGAATCTCCACCTTTAGCTATTGTATTCAAGCAGCTGCAGCACCCATGTCTGCCTGAATACCTCAACCATGACTGCAACTAATTGGGCGCAAGCCCATTCAGCACGAATCATACAAAATTCAAGATGTGTATGGATAGCTTTAGTATCAGCCTGCTGCGGTGTACTGTACAGTCTGTACAGCAGAGCTCAAAAAGGGAAGGAGGAAGCAGCAAAAGCAAGTGCAGTGTGTTTCAGTGCAAGGACTAGGAAGAAAGGGCAGAGGAGAGAGGAGAGAGCAGGGCTATTCTTTATCTTCCATAAACGACATAAGGACTTATTGCTTATCTTGTTTAAGGGAGACACTGGCCCAGGAGACATTATGAGACAGTTGGGTCATGTATGCACTGGACCATTCTCTAATGTCTATGACCAGCTTTAGTTTTTTTTTCATAGCAAGTAAATGTTCATAATATAGCTCACTTGCTGAGAAGACACTTGTGCAAGACAAGTGCATCTAAAAAAAATAGAATATCATCAAAAAGTTAATTTATTTCAGTAATTCAATTCAAAAAGTGAAACTCATATATTATATAGATTCATTACACACAGAGTGATATATTTCAAGCATTTCTTTCTTTTAATTTTGATGATTATGGCTTACAGCTAGTGAAAACCCAAAATTCAGTATCTCAGAAAATTAGAAAAAAAAATTTTTGTAATACAGAAATGTTGGCTTACTGAAAAGTCTGTCCACGTACAGTATGTTATGCACTCAATACTTGGTCAGGGCTCCTTTTGCATGAATTACTGCATCAATGTGGTGTGGCATGGAGGCGATCAGCCTGTGGCACTGCTGAGGTGTTATGGAAGCCCAGGTTGCTTTGATAGACAGCCTTCAGCTTGTCTGCATTTTTGGGTCTAGTGCCTCATTTTCCTCTTGACAATACCCCACAGATTCTCTATGGGGTTTAGGTCAGGAGAGTTTGCTGGCCAATCAAGCACAGTGATATCATGATCAGGTATTGGTAGTTTTGGCAGTGTGGGCAGGTGCCAAGTCCATAAAGCTGGTCAGCAGAGGGAAGCATGAAGTGCTCTAGAATTTCCTGGTAGCGGGCTGTGCTGACGTTGGGCTTGATAGAACACAGTCTAATTTTTTGAGATGCACCTGTATATGTGACCGCTAAAGCCAACAGACCCCCTCCGGCAATAGCTTTAATAAGGGCAGCCATACACTCCTGTGAAATGTCATAGTATGCATGTCCCACGGAGAGGTAGTATAGAATATCAAGTGTATATTACAGGGCGGGTGGGAATCTGTATTCAGGAGAACATGATGAGATCAGTAGGTCAGGGGTAAGGGAGAGGATGCCTTTAGGGTGGTATTTAAACATACAGGCAAATGAATTATTGACACTCTAGTCTTTTGTTAAAGATGAGTCCTTGTGACAGATCCTAAAGAACAGCTCCAAATGGGTGAAACCATTCAAAAGGTTTACTTTTCAGCAACATCCATAAAAACTTTGGTAGTTAAAAAAAAGGTACATTAACTATATATCCCGTGTCACTGGACTTGATTGACAACAGCGGGAGCCAGTGGCTCCTGCTGCTATCAATCTGTCCAATAATGAGAGAGACAGCCACTGAAGCCAATGGGCTCGTGTCCATCTCTGATCGGATCAGACACAGGTAAGTAAATGGGGGTGGGGGCGGGGGGGAGGGGGAGGACTGCAGCAAAGAAGGTTTTTCACCTTAATGCATAGAATGCATTAAGGTCAAAAACCTTAAACTTTACAATCACTTTAAAGTTCATGTGTGTGTAAAGGCAGGCATCACAATACTTTTGGTAATATAGTATATGTATTATACCTGAGCATTTAGCTGTTTGCCACTTTAAAATGCTTTGTTTTCTGTATTGTATACTGTATATCCTATATTGACAATTTGGAAGTCACACCAGACCCTTGTCTATAAGTAAATCACCTCCAAAAATACACATGTAATTCATATTAGCAAAATATTTAGATAGTTGAGCAAATCAATATCAGCAAAAAAAAAGATAAAAAAGTGACATAAAAATAAACGTGATGGATTCTTATTCTTTGCTTTTTAATGATTTTGTAAAAATAAAATCATTTTTTGAGTTGTAAGTTTTTGTTGCTGATGTTGATTTGCTTGACTACCTCAATCTTTTGCTAATATGAATTACGTATGTTTTTTTCTCCATTGTACTTTGTAGAATAGGACTGAACGTATTGGCTCTTTATTAAGGAATAAAGTGTATAATAATTGTTTTCTGCAATTTAGAATCCACCTGGAAGATCTGAGCCAAAGCGTGATTCGTCACATGTCGGAGAAGCTTGGTTACAAGCACAGCGACGTCATCAACGTCATTCTGTCCAATCGGGCTTGTCATACCCTTGCCGTCTACTTCTTGTTAAACAGAAAGTTGGAGCGCTACCTAATCACCATGAGGGTACGTTCACCTCTATAATTATCAGCCTTTATTGTATGTGCCATGTTGGCTGTGCTGGCATTGGTACTGGCTTTGATGGGGGAGGGGGGGGTGGTTGGGGGTCGTTGGAAGGATGGGGAAGGATTTAGTGAGGATTACTTGGAAGCAATGATTATCGCAATCACGCTGCTCTGTTATCTGCTTTTACTGCAGAATGCGCTGTGCTGTGTAATTAACATCTGTTTCCTTTCATGCCAGAAACCTGACATTAACGACAATGTGTGCCACAAGAACCAGATGCATCCAGTAGACAAATACAAGGCAAACAAGAACTCCTACGAGGTGAGAGCCCCAATCATCACAATTTTCTCTTCCTAAAATACCAGGAAAATATAACACAAGAGCCGTGTATCAGTGGACATTTAGGGCAGGTTTACAAAGCAACATTATATTCATTTCTATGCACGGCAGCTCATCTGCTGTGCATAGAAATGCAGGATCGCACAGACAGCAGAAAAGTGCAGACAGGTTGCCTTTTTTTTCTGCAGTGTGGCAGCGCAAACAGGTCACACAAAAACATTGTTTTCTATGTGCCTTACTTTCAATTCTGCAGAAAAACACAGCTTTCTGCTATAGTGTGAACCGTCCCTAAAGTGTATGTCTGGGCAAAACCATCAAAGAAAACATATTCAGTACACGTCTGCAATTTATGCACATTTCTCCAGGTTTTTTGCTTTTAAAACCTTGCAAGTACATAAAAATACCTGTTGATCTGCCAGAAATTCAGTGAGCTCCTAATGTGCATTGTGTCAAGGTATTTCTGCAACGCATAGATGTGAATGGGCCCTTAGCACTTCAGTAAGTGATCATGTGTGTTTAGCCCAGGCACATGGGTAGGCATTGGAAAACAAAAATGTGTAGCGCTAAAAAACTTAAATAATGTGATAATAAATGACATACAAGGCTAAAAAATAGTTCATCAATAAATGAATCTCATGTATGGGGTATTAGAGAAAATTGAGTATTGTCCGTGACACTTTTTTTTTTTGCACTAACATACAATTTTTCAGGACAAACTTTCGGGGTGTCCCCTTCTTCAAGGTCCAAGCAGTACTGATTTACAAAAGTTTTAGCATAATTTTTTTAACATTCGGCTAAAACTTTTGTGAATCAGTACTGCTTGGACCTTGAAGAAGAGGAGATACCCCGAAAGCTTGTCCTAAAAAATTGTATGTTAGTGCAAATAAAAAAAGTATCACGGACAGTACTCCATTTTCTCTGCCACAATTGCACTAATATGGCAACAATCACCTCAAGCATGTATGGGGTATTAAAATCCCAAAAAATGCACAGCGATATATAAAGTGCACAATATTGTGCAAAATATATCTTTCACATGTTACAGTGAAAATAGTGCAAGATATATGGAATAAGTCTTTAGAAGAGATCCAAGACCCATAAGCGGTGTGACAATCCAGCAGATTGCTTCAAGTAGTGAAAAAGTGTAGATAATGTCGCTCCAAAATGATGGATACGAAACGTTAGTGAGCTTAAAGATGGTAAGACTATGTGCTTACCAGATTGGTTGGACTCGCGTACCATATGGTGCCGTCGGTCAACAGAGCTTGATTGGGAATAAATCCCAGATGGAATCCTCCTATAGCAAGAAGTAGATCCAAAGGTTCCAAATGGGTATCCCTAAGAGATACTCATGGGTAGGCATTAGTGAAAGCAAGTTAAGAAATAAACTCCACTTGACTCACCTTTAATCCAGCATGCAATGTGTGCGAGTGCTTTTAGCACCACTCACATCTTTGCCCACTCTTCTTCTTCTGGGTTTGGCATCCTGCTTGGTCAGGCATGAGCACAGGAGTTAATTCATCCCTACACCAAGGTATGCCAAGATTGTACACTAATGCGCAAATGCTAAATCCCAACCTAAAGGTGTTCAGTGGGGTTGAGGTCAGGGATCTGTGTAGGCCACTTGTGTTCCTCCACACCAAACTCATCAAATCATGTCTTTATGGAGTTGTGTTTATATATCCCCAAGCTGTCATCACTAGCTTGGAAGTCCTCAAACTACAGTTATTGTCACTAGGTTGGAAGTGCTCATACTACAACTGTTTTCACTAGGTTGGAAGTCCTCCTACTATAGTTGTCACAAGGTTAGTAGTGCTCATACCACAACTGTTATCACCCAGTCTTTATTTTTAAAAGAATAGGTGCAGGTACTCCCCTCTTCCAAGTCACCCCTTGTCTCTGCCTCCCACCCACCCTTGAGCACCATCCCTTGGTTTCACCCCTACCCACCTCTCAATACCACCCCTTTTAGAGAAACAGAACCAAGTATAATTGTGTGGTGCTAAGTAATTTGTATCAAATTTGTTAATGATAATGTAAAAGCAGTAAGATAGATTCCCTGCAGCCAGCAACAATAGCCCCCCAAGTAACAGTAGATCCCTCCAGCAACAATAGACACCCTGCAGCAAAATACCCCCTAACAAGAACAGATCCACCCCAGGAAAAATAGACCCCCACCAGCAATAATAGATCTCCCAACAGCCAGAATCCATAGACCCTCCAGCAGCCAGCAATAATAGCACCTCCCTCAACAGTAGATCCCTCCTAGCAACAATTGACACCCCAGCAATATAAGACACCCCTACAACAATAGACCCCTCCTTCAATAATAGCTCCCACCAAGCAACAATAGATCCTCCAGCAGCCAGCATGAATGGACCCTCCAGCACACCCCAGCTCCCCTTGCAATTAGATACATTCAGTGCTGGAGGTGCAAAATCCGCTTCCTTATTGGTCGGGGAGATGATCAGATTCATTTGCTGTTGTAACACACCTGGATGGACTGAGAGCGCACTCTCTACGCCCCGAGCCCACCCTATTTTGAAGCTTATTAGAGCCTCTGGCTCTAATATGTGGTTAAAAAAAACACGCCCGCTGTTGTAATTCATGCATGGATAGGGGAAGCAGCGCCCACAATGGACAGGCCACCCCTGGTTATCACTGGGCTGGAGGTGCTCATACTTTGGGCCATTAAGGTTCCATTCACACTTTGGAGTGCAACTTTGGTGCAAATTTGATGCATCTCTGGATGGGTGTGACTTGGATGTGACCTGTTGTTCCTGTACAAAGTCAAACCCACTGTTGCATGTAAAACATTCAGGTATGACTTTCATGCAACTTTTGAGGGTTAAAGCGGAGTTCCACCCATGTAAAAGTCAGCAGCTACAGAAAGTGTAGCTGCTGACTTTTAATAATCAGCCACTGATCTGTCCCTCGCTCCAGCGATTTGGTCGCCCGAGGGCTCGCTCTTCGCCCCTTCCCCTCAGCGGCACCGGCATCATAAGTGTGGGCACCCCGATTTGGCTTCAAACCCGGGCAAGCACTATGCATGCGCAAGTCGCGCTGCACCTTGTGACTGGCTGGCGTATCTCCTGGGACCTGTGACGTGTCCCAGAAGATAGCAGAGAGGGAGGGGGGAAGGTGAACTTCCTTCCCTGAGCCATGGCGCCAGGGGAGGAAGTGGACCTGGGACCCTGTGAAAACAGCGTCCCTGGTCACCCCCCCCCCCCCCCAAAAAAAAAGACATGCCAATTGTGGCATGTCAGGGGGTCACCTTCAATTAAAGCGGAAGTTCCACTTTAGCACCCTTTAAAATTCAAGTCTATGGCCCTCAAGTTACATGAAAGTTGGACCAAAGTAGTGCATAAACTACTTTGAAGTCATTGTGACTTTAGGTCACACATATATGAAAGGTTATCAATTGGAAAACATGGGGTATGACAAATCACACAAGTGTAAGTGTTTATCGAGCTGGGATGGTGGCAGTTTATTGGACCTGTTGTTTTATATTGTATGGCCAAAGTACAGGTTCACTTTACAAATGGTAGTAGTTTCAGCTTCCATATGTGCAGTGATATAAATGTCGGCAGTACGTTCAATAATGGCAAAACAGACTTGATGAATGTCATTCAATAGTATTTCCAAATTTCATTTTCTTTTAACCTTTGATTTTGGCTTGAATGGAGCTTCCTGAATGACCAAATATATTTAGAAATTTGTTAATTTAAGAAATAGTTTCCATCCTGCTCCTTCGAATTTTCTCATAATTTGGTCTAAAATGATTGTTTGGCCCCAATAACGTTTAGAAAATTGGACAAGCATTCTGAAAATTAAATTTTCCAAGCACATTTCTACTGGTGTTTGACTAACTTTAAACAGATCAAGGTCTAAAAAAAAACATTTTGAAGCTGACTTTGCAAACCGGGAGGCCTAATGATACTTATCCGGTCATTTTTCGGCAATACATTCAGAAAAAAATAGATCAAAGTAGAGGGAAAGCAATTCTCATAAACATCACTGAAAAGTAACAACAGATCATTGCAGAAAGCCTAGCAGGATGTGAGTGCTCCATTCATTGTGTTCCTTGGCCTGCTGCAGATAAGGAAGCCTCTTTGTTGACATCTAATATTACAAGCCCGGTTATTTAGGGAGAACAGAACCTCGACACGGTCTGGTTCAGCGGTTTCTCTGCTGGCTCAGGATGTAATACAATAGGCAAGTGATGAAATGTGGTTAAGGCTTGGCAGATGGAGCGTGTGTCAGCGATGGTCAGGGGAGAAGCTTCCTGTTCAGTGAAAAGCCCAGAGAGAATCGGAAACCCCTCCTAAGGTTCCACTTTCTAAAGGAATGAAAGCGGAGGCTGTGCTGGAACATGTGATACAAGGAAACGCTGCACCCCCTTCCCCTTACTCCGCGCTGAACTGTGACATCACCTCTGTACACATGGGAGCTCCAACATACCGCAGTGTAAAACCATTTCATTCATTCACAGCATAAAACACTTCATTCAAAAATCTATCTTTTTATCTTCAAAAGTTTTATTGATGAATATAGAAGGCTTTGGGTATAGTCCCCAGACAAGCCACAAGAAGGTGAATCCTGGATATAATAATGTACACGTCACACTTAGGCTTTATGCATATGGGCAATAAAATCGCCACTCTTAGAAGCATTTCTTTTATTTTTTATGCTTCTAAACACAGCTCATTATTAGCCATTTTTTTCCATACACATTTATATTTATTTATGGCATTTATATTTGTATTTTAGAGCAGCATTTAGGGGCATCAAAAAAGCCCCAGACCTGCAAAAACACTCACATAGGCACATGATTTCAGCCTGGTGGCTAGAAGAAATGAAGGTTCCAAACAAGCCTTTCTCAACCCTTTCAACTCAGAGGAACCCTTATAATATGTTTTCAGTCTCAGGGAACCCCTATAACTACAACTCATGGTACATTAGTGTGATGATCAGTGGGAATAAAGCTCCTTACACTTGTGGTCATTGGGAAGAATAACTAAAAAGATCAATGGTGTCAGTGGGAACTTACCTGAGAGACAGAAATTGCTCATTGCTCAAGGAACCCCTAGAAACGTCTGAAGGAACCCTAGGGTTCTGTGGATTCCTATTGCTACAAACGGTAATAGCTATATATATATGTTTTAAAGGTGCACCAAACAGAAATTTCGGTGCCGAAACCGAAAATTCAGAATGCACTTGGCAGAAAATGACATATATATATATATATGTATATATTTTGACTTTTTAATTAATATCATGAATTTAAATGAATATGAACTTATTGACAGCCATTATCGGCACCTTTAGCGCATCACTTTTCTATGTATGTCATTACACTGGTCCGTTATGCTTCCGTTGCGTTAATAATCTTGCATGCTGTATTTTTGGTCAGTTCAAAACCACACCAAAAATGCACCTCCCTGTTGAAATGCATTGAAAGCACAGCCATGTTACTTTTTTGATGCGGTTTTTGGGTCACATGCCCTATGAAAAACACACCACAAGCACAGTAAAATCGTGTTAAAATCACAGCAAAATTGCGAGCGTTTTGTACGCCATTATCGGCACCTTTTCTCTATCGCCACACTATCTTCAGCCATCTAAATTTTGGTGCATTTTTAAAATATATATATAAAATTATAAATACCTTTGTTTTATTGTTTTATAAATGATCATATGATTTCTGATCTCAGCTGCATAAGGGGCTTAGAGAGCTGGGTGGTGGAGAAACAGCAGCAAAGTAATCTTCCCATTAAATGGCCAGGCAGGGGGGGTGTCAACACAAATCTGACTACTGGAGGACAGGCAGGCTAATCTCCCAGCACAGCCAGAGAACTGACCACGCTGAGATGAATGCACTCTCATGCCTAGTGTGGTCAAGTTCAAGTAGGAAAACATTAGAACTGGCAGGATCACCAGGCAATACAAAAAGAACACAATGCTTTTTAATACAAGTATGTTATACAATTGGTACATAAGTCCCCACGATGGCAGAGATAAAACAGTTGTTTTCTATGTGCCCTGTTCACACCACAACAGAGCGGAGAGGTGCAGAAAATTGCAGACATGCTGATACATGATGTAATATGAAAAGGTAGGAGAAAAACTAGTTTTTTGATGAAGGTTTCAAAGAAGAAGAACAATTATGACAAGTTAATAATGAAAGAAGTCAGATGACAAGACTCTGTGACATTGGTATGTAGGATCGCAGTCAATCACAGAAGGGTTACCAGGTAGGTATGTCAGGACTTTGCTTTAACCAGTTACAGATACTTGCTAAATACAGGGCTGGTTTGAAGTAAAGCCATAACACCTCTGTTTATTTCCTGAGCTTTGAACTGCAATTACCATTGTTTAAGTTAAAGGATCAGTCCACAGCAGTTTTTGGTAGACACTCATGAATCAAACTACAGATAGTTTTATGATAGCTCCCCAAGTCTTATTCACCATAGACACCTCTTGTTATTGTTGCAGTGGTCATCCTGTCCTAAGCTATTTTGAAGCCATAAGTGGTTTATTGTTTGTATATTTTTTAGGGCTCATTCACACTGGTGCTGACACCCATCCTGCTTGCATGAGCCACTATTTTTTCACATCTGCATCCACCCTGTGCTGCATGCAGGGAACCTATAGAAGTGGATGCAGACGCAGCCACATGTCAGAATTTGTTGGGCATGCAGGAGAGGGCTTGCCAGCAAAAATGCTGTTCTTTTTAACCTGCCTGTCCACTCACATGCAGGAAAAATTGCAGGATTTGTGCAGTTGAGTGAAAAGCGCAGAAAGAGTTGTTTTTTTCAATTAATATTAGGTTCAATAGGGAATGGAATAAACCTACAGATTAATTTAAAAGCATCTATAAGAGGTAAATACCTCTTGTGACAAATAAATGAGTATGGGCAGTAGATGCAGGTGCTAGGCAAAAAAACAATCCATAGCATTACTTTCCTATATCATCCAGCATGCTCAGCAATTTATTTTGCTTAATGAAAAAATTAAAACTTAGCTGAGAGAACAAAACTTTTAGCATTTAGTACAGTGATCTCCAAACTCTGAGGGCTGAATGCAGCCCTTTGCTTGCCTTTGTCCAGCCCTTGGGGCACTATTCCTCCCATTGACATCAACAATGGGGCAATAATTTCTGCACAGACACCAACAGTGGGGTACCATTCCTCCCATTGATACCAACAAAGGGGTACTATTCTTCCCACTGATACCAACAATGGGGTACTATTCCTCCCACTGATACCAACAATGGGGCACTATTCATCCCACTGATACCAACAATGGGGCACTATTCCTCCCACTGATACCAACAATGGGACACTATTCCTCCCTCTGACGCCAATGATGGGGCTCTATTCCTCCCACTGAAACCAATGATGGGTTCTCTATTCCTCCCACTGTCACAAATGATATACACTATTCCTCCCACTTACACCAATGATGGGGCACTATTTTTCCCACTGACACCAACAATGGGATACTATTCCTCCCACTAAAACCAACAATGGGGCACTAATAATGCCCCTAATACCAAAGATGGGACATTGTTTACTCCCACTGAGGCCCCCCTAAAGTCTGAAGCACAGTAAACTGGTCCTTTGTTTGGAGACCCCTTATTTGGTATATGAACTCATAAAGAGAATTTAGGAATTTAGTACTCAGCAATCTTTTGGAGAAAAATCACTTTCTGATTACGATCTGTCCGGTTGTGATTGACAGGTCACATTCATTAAAGTGGAAAGCTGACTTGTTTACCCTGCCTTACTGCCCTTTGCTTTGACTTTAGGTTTTGTTATCTCGCATTTCTTGTATGGATTGTTTGGTCTGACAGCGAACTGTGCTCTGATTTTTCAGGAACGAAAGTCTAAAGACCACGAAAAGCGAGGGGAGCAGCGTTCCACTCAGAAGAAGATAGAGAAATGCTCTCCATCCCACAGGCAACCCCCATGTCCAATGACACACAATGGAAAGCCTCCCGTCAAGGAACGAAAATCCTCCAAGTCTGAACGAGGTAAAGGTTACCGCCTATGGGATCCTCAACCAACACTGGATGTCACATATAGATATGGCATTTTTGCTAAACAGACAAACTTTTATGATAATCTATCAGGGATAAGATGTTTTTAATATCAAAAACATGGGGGAATTGATCAAATTTCTTTCCTGCAACCACAGGTTGCAGGAAAGAAAATTGCTCCATCTATGGCCAGTTAAAGAATAAGGGGATTGTAACACTATCAGTGCATTTGTGACAACACAATGACCACTGTACATGCAGCAAAGGTTTGTTTTTAAGCTCCAGCTTTTGAGGGATCTACTGCTTGGACTGGAAGAAGAGAGTAGTTCTCTTGAGAGCTTGGAGTAATGTAATACCTACACTGCTAAAATGTCCTAACACAACAAAGCCAAGTAGAACCCAAGTTAATATCAATAAATAATGTATGAGCTGGTGACAGAAGGGTAATAATTTTTGTATTCAGAAAGCGGATGTTGACATTTGTTTCCTCGTTGCAGAATCCATTGGAGGGTTAAGCCCATTCCATGAAGTCAGGATTAACAAAACTGGATGTGTCACTTCCTGCTCTTTGGAGTATCTGGAGATGCAAAGTCCGGATCCAAGAACGCCAAAGATGATGAGACGCCAAGACTCCCACTCCCAAGAGACTGTAAACATGAATATGAGTTGTCGCATGAGAGAACCCCACCTCAATGTTGTGCGTTCCTTTGAGTCTGTGAACAGAGAAGACCAAATAGAGTCTTTATCCCCATCCCACCAGTACCGAGTGATCGGTTCACCAGTCTCCTTCTCTCCTCGTCACTCCAGTGAAAGAACTCTGTCCCCAATCTTTCAGTTTGACAGCACCACCCCAGTGAAGGCCCATTCCACATTGTCCTCCTTCACCTATGAGGACAAGAGCAGCCCGTCAAGCTCTGAGTCCTTGTCCCCAACTTCCCCTCACTCCCCATCCTGTAATAACAATGGAAACCTGGGTAGCCCAAACTGTGTTAGAAGCCGAGGGCGGTTTCCCATGATGGGTATTGGACAGATGCTGAGGAAGAGGAGCCAAGTTACCTCTCCAAAACCTGATAATGCCCTGGACTCCCGAATGCCAGCTTTGCATCAGATGAGCCCAGGATATGCCAGCTTCAACTCCAGTGACATGAACGTGTTTTGCTGATGGACATCTTTAAAGAACTGTTCTTTTGCCCCGCCTCTGAGGAACTCCCAGATTTAGAGAGAGATTGGAGAATGTTGCTATTCTTGTAAATGTGAATTTTGTAAAATTACAGATTGTATCCATAAAGCTTGATTTTGTTCTAATATTTCCTCATTGATAAACAATGTCACTTCCTCAGCTTGCACTTCTATGGTATTGATGTCGGTGAGTCTCCAACCTCCACCTGTCTGGTACAGTGTAACAAAAAGGCAAACTTCCCTTGAAGACTACAAAACTGTGTTTTTGGACATCTGCTACATACCAAGTGCTTCAATCTGCTGTAACTGAACTTTATTAACATAAACAAGGCTGTGGAGAAGTTACACTACCTACCAGGGTACCTACCTGTGTTTCTGACAGGTTGCTTTCTTGCACTGACCTTGATGCACTTGACTGTTCAAAAAAACAGAACCGCAGAACTGGAGTAACTTGTGCTGGAAACAGCAATTATAAAAAGGACAGAATCTTTTCACAACTCGTTAAAGAGTAACAGTGTTTATATTTCATATTGGGTTATCGTTGCGTTCATTGTTCCATCTTCCAATATGTTCCCAGCACATTGTTTTGTACATACCTGTATGGTGTTCACAGGACAGGCACATGAAAGACGGAGACTGTGTTTCCTTAAATAAGGGTTCAATTACCGATGCATCCCAGCAGAAGAGTTTTGCCTCTACCCCCGACCTCTCCACCCGTTCCCCCATGTTATTTCATGAGATTGATGCTTCTGCCCAATGGCACATATGCCAGGATACAGCACTGCCAGCTGTTGTTACAGTCAGAGCAGCTAGTGTATAGGCCATTACTACTATTAATTCACTCTTGGTGAGTTTTCTGTATATACTTCATGCTAGACATACCACTTTCCAAGTCCTATATTAATTTGTCCATCCCCAATTTAAAGCTGAAAGCAAATATTGTCTAAAGACATTGGGCATGGTGTATTCTTACTTGAATCTTGGTGCCCTTATTCCTGTAATTCAGTATAAAATGTTCCCTTTGTGCAGGAGCTGCCTGTAAAAAAGACCAGTCGCTGTTGCTCTTTCTTTGTACAGGGTGGCTGGTCTTGTCTCCGCCCCCTCCTGCACAGGCAGCCTGTAGTGGTTGGACCTGCTATGCTCCTCCCACAGCTCTACTCTCTGCATAGGCTACATGCAGCACAGTGGTGATGTCACTGCTGCTTTCACAAAGTAATATCTAGATTGGCAGAGGCATTGGCTGCACACAAAGTGCATTTATACCCTTTGTGCTTATAATATATATAATACATGTGTGGCTAATATATTTTAATAAAAGTTTTTGTGCCCCTAGCTTACTTTTAAGACTGGCCGTTATGTTTGCAAATTGAATGTAGCCTTTTTTCTTCTAGGCTACATTCACACCTAATGGTACATCTTCAAGCATTTTTGAGCAGAATTGCAAGTTTTTGCAGCTTTTTTCAGACGTTTTTCAACTAAAAGGTGTGCAGTGCTGCTGAAAAAGGGGCGGACAGCTGCTGTTTGAGCCGAAACGCATGACAAAATGCTTGAAAAAAATTCAAAATAAAAGCTCATGTTTCGGTTTTCAGGTGTTTCTATTGAAGTCTATAGGGACAAAAACACCCATTTCTGCTTTAAAAGTAGCTTATGTACTTTTTTGAGCGTTTTGCTATGCTCAGATGTGAAGGGCTATTGAAAACAATAGACTTTTGCTTGTTGAGTGTTTTTGAGTTTCAAGCTACAAAATGCTCAAGTGCAAATGGGGCATTAAGGCTGGCCATACACGGTGCAAATTTCTTGCAACCACGGGCTGCAGGAAGGAAATTTGTAAGATTCCTCCATCAACACAAGCAGTGCTGATGGGGGAATGCTCGGCGTGGGGAAAGACGCCCTCTGCAGGAGAAGACAGTGATTATCACTAGTGGCTATAACAGCTGCTTGCGATAATTGGAAGCAAACCCAGCAGGCTGGTTGTACCCAAGTTGATCGGTTGATCAACTGGGTACATTCAGTCTGCCCATTAATGGTTCAAATCTCAGCCGATTCCTGGGCCGAAATTCAAACCTTGTATGCATAGCTTTAGCTGATAAAAAAAAAAAAACACCAGTTAATACAGTTATGTATTCAAATTATATAAATTTAATTTACCTACATTGTTGCATGACCGAGTAATTGCCACTTAAAATAGCGCAGTGCTGAATAGCAAGAAATGCCTGGTCATGAAGGGGGTAAAACCTTCTGAAGGTCAAGTGGTTGAAAAAGGCATTCAGTTATTTTAAATGATGTTAGTGTAAGCAACTGAATTTGAATTGCTATCATCCTCTTGTAATCCCCTGTACAGCAACACTCAGACTAGGAGAAGGAAAGGCCTGCCACTAAGAGCCAATTAGTGTGCTGTACTGTTAACAAGGAGCATACTGACAAGACAGTAGGAAAGTGAGATGACCTCATCAGACTACTGCTGCTCCCTCACTGTCCATTCACAGGCTAGGAACCAGCTGGAAAAAGTCAGGTCAGGTGGCTGTGCTGTATGGTGAGGCTGTGTAAATCTCAGGAGTGGATGGACTGAAGTTTAATCCTTTGGGCTGGAAAGCAGCTCCCATGTATACATTTGAACTGTTAATATAGGTATTTGACTGTAATTTAGCTTTAAGTGGAGGATAGAGGCCAAAACTACTTGCAGACTTTTTAAACTGAAACAAAGTCTCCTCTTCTAAAGCTGAGATGCTTATGAACCCTTTTAGAGTAAATTAGTCTTATCTCCCTTGAGTTCAGCAACTTATGAAACAAAACATGAATCTAGACCTACTCAACATCCTTGGAATGATCGCCAGTTGCAACCATAGGGTGATCAAAGTGCGAAGGCTTTGAAGTACAATAGCATTTCCATAATGTTCTGTTTACAATTATACAACCCAGTGACAATGAATAGACTGCTATGTCTTTGTATATTTTTTTTGTGTTCAGTCCCAGACATCGCTGCTACAATTTCACAAGATAAAAGTCAACGCAACAGGTGTTTAGGACTCTTTACATTAATGCGTTTTAACCTATTTTTCATAATAACCTTCCTATGACTTCAGAAATCCCTGCAACTCCTGTTTTCATCTTTCATTTGGCTTCTCTCATATAGAGTGACCTAGACCAGGGGTGTCCAAACTGCGGCCCACTGCAAGATTTTATGCAGCCCTCTGATGTAAGAGGGCACTGTGACGGGGACCT
>BLSH010455365.1:3186-15336 GCA_018402905.1 Glandirana rugosa
ATATATATATATATATTCTATTTTTTTTGGAAGACACACGTCGTTGGGGGGAGTCGAGGGGACTACAAATGGACTCGGGGTAGAGTTAGGTTGCTACAACGTACTCTCTGGGCCGACGGACCCTGAGAGGGAGGACTGATCGACTCTGTGTCGTCACCCGAGGTAACCGAGGGAGATGACAGTTGGTTTCAGTCACTGGGTTACTCCTCTCTCTCCCCCACCCCGACTTGGTGCCGAGGCACAGACTTACCTGTGTGTCTCGTCACCGAGCCGAGCCCACGGGGTATCGTTTGACGAACGAGACCCCCGTGAGCCGACCTCCCTCCCCGGTCCGTCTCTCATGCAACATCGTTGGATTGAGATGGGGCTCAGGTAAACATCAGGGGAGCTGAGGGGGGTTGCTGCACACAGAAGGTTTTTTTTATCTTATATATATATATATATATATGCATTAAGATAAAAAACCTTCTGCCTTTAGAACCACTTTTTAAAAAAAAGTAATTGTACTTCTCATATGACATTGCTGAATACACCTTCTAATGACCAGCCCATAAATACTACCTGAGGAACTTATTCCTATTAACCATACTATTGTATCACCAGACAAACATTGCCGATTTCATCGCCAGATAGTAAACTTGTTGCATTAGTTATGGACATAGTCAGAACTATGCGTTCCGTAATATGCTTCATCAGGAGAAACAAGATGAAAGGCCATGATGCTACTTTCAAAAGAGAATGCAGTCTGTCAATGCAAACAGCCCATATGATCACCACCTGATGGTGACAACCAGGGGCATTGCTAGGGGTTGGCTATTGGGGCTATAGCCCTGAGTCTGGGGCCCATAGCTCCGAGTCTCTTACTGGGTGGATGCAGTCCCGCAATTAGCAGTTATGTCCTGGTCCGGAATGCAGGGGACAGGGGCAGACTGAGTTACGGTAGCACTGGCTCTGGCTCCGCCTCCATCTGACTCTACTCCTGGTCATAGGTTGCTAGAGCAGCCTAGCTTCTAGCAACCAGTGACGTCACGGCTGCGACTCCCTCCCTGACCAGCATTCAAAGCGGAGGAGGATTCCACTTCCTCCTCCTCTGCGCTAGTGCTTGTGGGGCCTAAAGAGTTCAGCCCAGCCCCCTTGTCATGGTCCTGGACTGGAGCAGATGCCACTGGTCCGGTGGCGGTGGGGTGCAGGGCAGCGGCATTTTCAAATAGGGAGGGGGAGGCCTGGGCAGCCAGGAAGTGCCTGGAGGGAGTGAGAGAGAAGATGAGGCCTCACCGCCACCCTGAGCAGCATCCCTGGTGTCTCCCAGAGCCTGCACTCCTTCTCCAAGCTCTTCTCCTAGCTTGCTGTGACTGTCATGGAACAGGAAGAAAACAGGCTGACTGAGGACGGAGGTAGGTGGATCACACACACCTACCCACACAGACAGAGGCTGGGACAATAGGGACTGCAGGCAGGGATAGGGGGTCAATCTTTCCCACCCCCTCTCTCTCTTTCACACCTTCTCGTCCATCCCCCTCTTTCTCTGATATATGGGGAGGCTCTCTGGGGACCCCGATGTAAGGAACGGGGCTCTCAGGGGACCCTGATGTAAGGGGGAGGCTCCCTGGTGACCCTGATATAAGGGGAGGCTCTCTGGGGACCCTGATGTAAGGGGGAGTTTCTCTGGGGACCCTTATGTAAAGAAGGGGCTTTCTGTGGACCCTGGTGTAAATGGAGGCTCTCTGGAGACCCTGATGTAAGGGGGGCTCTCTGGTGACCCTGATGTATGGGGAGGCTCTCTGGGGACCCTCATATATGGAGAGGCTCTCTGGGGATCCTGATGCATGGGGAGGCTCTCTGGGGACCCTGATGTATGGGGAGGCTCTCTAGGGAACCTGATGCATGGAGATGCTCTCTGGGGACCCTGATATATGAGGAGGCTCTCTGGGGACCCTGATGTATGGGGAGGCTCTATGGGGACCCTGATGTATAGGGGGCTCTCTGGAGACTCTGATGTAAGGAAGGGGCTCTCTGAGGAACCTGATTTAAGGAAGGGGCTCTCTGGGGACCCTGATGTAAGGGGGGGGGCTTTCTAGGGACCCTGATGTAAGGAAGGAGCTCTCTGGGGACCCTGATGTAAGGATGGGGCTCTCTGGGGACCCTGATGTAAGGAAGGGGCTCTCTGGGGACCCTGATGTAAGGAAGGGTCTCTCTGGGGACCCTGGTGTAAGTAGGGGTGCTCTCTGGGGATCCTGATGTAAGGGGGGATCCATACTCAGATATGTAACAACACACACACACACACATGTATATTATATACATGTGTATGCCTGCCCAAGCGTATGACTTTCTTTATTTGCTGCTATGGGCTCTAGCCCCAGATCTTTTGTAGACCTAGCAACGCCCCTGGTGACAACCAGGGAGGCAACAAGGTCCGGCCGCACATATCCAACAATCTTTGTCAATATGATTTTAAAGAGCAGTGTTCATCAGGTATTCATAAGATGTTAAAGAGGAAGTAAACTTCCTCTGCAGACATTTACCTATAGGTAAGTTTATAATACCTATAGGTAGTGTAAATATCTCCTAAACATGTACCGTTTAGGAGATATTTATATTACATGCAGCCAGTGACATCACTGGCGCATGCACTCTGAAGAAACAGCCACGGGTGCCATTCCTTCTGAGCCCTGTGCCGTGAACAGCGGCTCTCGTGCGCATGCGCGGGGAGTGACGTCCTCGCAGCTCCGGCCACTCACAGCACCAGAGCCTGCGAACCTGGTAGAAACTCGAGGGAAAATGTCAGCAGTCTCAGCGGTGTGCGGGCGCCGCTGGAAGGCTTTGTTCTAAGGTAAGTATTTCATAATGAGCTAGTATGCGATGTATACTAGCTCGTTATGCCTTTGTCTTACAGGTTTTTTTTTTTAAGAGTTTATAACCTCTTTAAAGTAATTCCCCCAGTTACTGAATCCAAACAGAGTCCACCACCTCTACCTCCTGCTGGGTGGGCTCCTGCTCAGAAGGGTTGAAATGCCAAATGAGAATGCAATCACTGTTTTTTGTAATTAATTTTAACTGTTTTGTTATATCAATAAAAAAGTAATGATTTTTATGAGTGTTTATGTGTTGATTGACTACTTGATGAGAGGTTACAAAAGTCCCATTCTCCACTTTCTTTTTTTACTTTTGATAAACCATTCTCCTAATAATATGTAACATTAAAAAAATGGAACTGCCATCCTTTTATTCTCCAGACATGTAACGTTTTGTGGGTTCTAACTGATCTTTAGGCCTAAAATGATTTTTTTTGTAAAAAGTGTGCAAAAAACACAAAACCAGCTCTAACAGCGAAAGGGTTAGATGAAACTTTTTGTGCCCAGAGTTTAACTTTAAACACTTGGGTCATGTATTAAAAACCCATTTCAATGCATACACAGAAACTTACATAAACACACAAAACATCTCTTTTCTATTTTTCCTTCAACGCGCCTCTACACGCCGCTGTCATGTGAACCGACCCAGAGATGACAAGAAACATTTGCAGCTTTTCACGTGTTAGTGTAAAGATGATCTATTGTTCAGGACCAGGGTAACACTCCTTCTCTGTATACACTGGAACCTGGTCCATCCTGTTGAAGGATGACAGTGCCTTTATTACTGTTCTGCTGTTTCCTATTTATAAAAAGTCATTGACTGTGAACTGGCTGCTCTCCTGTTTTATTATTTGTTGAATCTGTCAGTGTTCTGCATTATGAAGGTACAGTACCCAGGGTCAATATGACCAGTCCCTGCACATGATAGAGTCAAGGCATTGCTCAGACGGAGTCTGGACAGGATCATCATGGTCTAACCATTAGTCTTCCAGGTTAAAACCTCTTTAGTCCAAAATGTTTTTTGTTATTCTGCTCCCTCTCCCACTTTTAATGTCTGCCTTTTTTAACTTACCTTGTCCAGGGACACTGCAAACCATTTTTTCTGTAGTACCCGATATTTCAAAACAGGGGCTGCAATGCTCTTCAGACCACAAAAGCTGGTAACAGGGATATAAGTGGACTTCCTGTGCCACCACCGTAGGTCTCGAGGTGCTCCACTGGAATTACTGGAAGTGAATCTCTGCTTGGCTATGATAGATAATTGAAAAAAAAAAAATAGCACTGGACCTGTAAGGTTATCTTATTGGTATTTCTATCTTAAAGCGGAGTTCCACCCAAAAGTGGAACTTCCGCTGGCTGGATTCCTCCTCCCCTCAGATGTCACATTTGGCACCTTTCGGGGGGGGGGGGGGAGAGGACAGGCAGGGGAGGGCTGGCAGCCGTAGGCCTGGGGGGCAAGTCCAGTCAAGTGGCCCATTGAACCACCGAATCAGCTCACCATCCATGCCCACCCAATGGGCCTAGCAGGATCCATGGTGGGGCCGGCCCTGGGCGCCCATCCCTTTGCCTGCAGTTAGTTGGTGGCTGCGCCCCTGGGCCCTATTTTCTTCCTCCACAAGAAAAAAAAGTGTGAGCGGGCAGCAGCCATCGGCCATTTTAAATGTAAGTTAAGGTGGCCTGGGGGGCCATTGCCACCCTACCCCCTGGGCCAGCCCTCCCCTGAGGACAGGTGTCCTTTTCCACACATCCGGGAGCTCTGGCTGGCGGCCGCGGCTGCTGACGTCAACAGCCCGGCTCCTTCCTCCCTGCTCGCTCTGCTTCTGGCCGCCTGGCCAATAGCAGAGCGCGGCAGAGCCTCGCGCATGCACAGTAAGGTGCCCGGCGTGAAGCTGTACTCCTACACGTCCGGGTTCCCTTACCCTCGATGGAGGCGGCTGCACCCGTCCCCCAATCCGAAGATCGGCGGTGGGTGCAGACATCGCTGGACTCCAGGACAGGTAAGTGTCCTAATAATAAAAGTTAGCAGCTACTGTATGTGTAGCTACTGACTTTTAATTTTTTTGTTTTACCTCGGACCTCCGCTTTAAAGTATTGATGCTCATGGGAGTGAGCTGGCTCTCGTGCAGGTGGCTTCTACACCCCAGAGGCTCAACTTGGTTTGTAGTTTGAAGGCAAACTGGCTGCCGACAAGGCTTTACGTTAAAGTTCCAATGCACTTCTAGTCTAGTCATACTGTTTTCAATCAAGCCCTGATAAAGGAACCAATTTTGGACCCCTAAAATGTGTTGACTATCTTTTGGATTGACCCCCTTTTATTGAGCAGTGGTGTAGCACGCAGAGTGCGGCTCGGCTCGGCCATGCCCCCCACTCCCTGCTCACTAGCTATGCCAATAGCTCCCGCTGCTGTGTCTGAGCCAATGAGGAGAGAGAGCCTCTGCTCTAATGCACATTGCTGGATCGAGATCATGCTCAGGTAAGTATAAGGGGGCTGTGGGGGAAACCTGCATGCAGAAGGGTTTTTTTACTGGATGAGTTATTTATTTTTATTTATTTCAGGTACTTCTATAGCGCCGTCAATTTACGCAGCGCTTTACATATACATTGTACATTCACATCAGTCCCTTCCCTCAAGGAGCTTACGATCTAAGGTCCCTAACTCACATTCATACACATACTAGGGCCAATTTAGACAGGATTCAATTAACCTCAAAGCATATCTTTGGAGTGTGGGAGAAAACCGGAGTACCCGGAGAAAACCCACGCAGGCACAGGGAGAATATGCAAACTCCAGGCAGGTAGAGTCGTGGTTGGGATTCAAATGAGTGATCCTTTTGCTGTCAGGTGAAAGTGCTATCCACTACACCACTGTGCTGCCCTAGTTACCAGACTTCCTGCAAGGTTCAAGTTTCTACCCAGCTTCTCCAGACACAATTCTTGTAACTAACCTGCACCCCCAGTGCAGGTTCCAGCTTCACCCCTCCTGGGTAAATCCTCCAGCCAGGGAGTGCAAGTTCATAGGCCCCAAACTCAGGCTTTTCTTCTTCAAGCATGTGTCCATCCATCCCAGGCTGCAGGCCTGTGATAAAAGATAAAGATAAAAGAACAGCGGGCTACTGTACACACATGTCCGCCCCAAGCAAAGCATGGCAGGCAAGAGAGCTTCCAAAAGTTTCCTAGCATGCACCACTGGCTATAAGGCTAGGTTCACACTTGTGCGGCCATGCGAGCCGCGGTTTGCATGGGCACGAAAGTCCATTCATTTGAATGGGTTGCCGTGCCACGCGACACGCAGGAAATAAGTCCCTGTACAATTTTTGAAATGGCAGCCTGCACGGGAACCCGGTTCCCAGTGCGGGAGCGATTTCCAGTACAGGTGGTTTGCCATTAAGATTTATGGAGCAGGTCCCGCGTTTCACAGTGTGGGTGGTTGCAGTTGCAAGAATTTGTGAGGGTCCCGCAGCGGCACCACCCGCACAGGAATGAACCTAGCCTAAGCCTCCTAGTAGTTGGCCAGGGAGGTATAAATATTCATAGCTCAAGCTATTGGATTTTCTTACACCAGGGACAATTCCCAACAGCAGACAAAAGCAAGAAATAAACTGAAGTCAGGAAAAATGACAGAAAGCTGAAATATCAATTCAGCCCTAGGCTGACAAAAGCTTAGCGGCACTAAATATAGAATAGGGACACTCCTTCATAGGGCATGGTCCCTATTATATTGCACTATGATATAACAAATCTGAACCTAAAGCGGAGTTCCAACCACATTTTTCACTCCTCACCATGCAGCACTAATGTGCATCCTTAAAATCAATTGGCAATTTATTTATTTTTTTTCTGTTCACTTACCTAATTTATGCCTATATCTAATTTCACTTCCTCCTTTAGGGGCCGTGGCCATTTCCGGCTTTGCATTGGCTCCTGGAAGATCTTGGTCAGTTTGACATGGCGCTGCTCCCGTAACATTTAACATTGGCGTCTATGGAAAATCTTGGTCAGCCTGACATGGCAAGGCTCCAAGCGCCAATGTTAAATGTTACTGGAGCCTCGCCATGTCAAGCTGACCAAGATTGCACCACACTGCACATGCGCAAGATCGGCAGATGCATGCTGGGTAGCCAGTATGCACGGAATCCAGGTAAAAGGACACTGCAGCTTCAGATGCCCACACTGGAGATGGCCGTGCTGTGCAGGAACTTCACAAAGTAAGAAAATGATGCTGAAAAATAGAAAACGGGGCATAGTTTACAGCAAACCTTTGTTACATTGCACGAGGCATGAATATTCTAGGGGCATTTTTATCTAAGAAGTCATATTTCGACCGGAACTCCGCTTTAATTTGTTTTTGTAGGTATGCTAATGTAAATTTTGTGTTGCTGTGTTCTTTAGTATTCACTGATACAACTTATTCTTTAGAGTGGACCATCACTTACACAGATTGTGGCATGGATCCTGAGGAAGCAGGTAAACTGTGAAACGCGTTGATCAAACACAACAAACATGAATAATATATTCTGTGAAGTGATACAATAGATGATGGTGTTTAAAATATATTGACCAATGGTCACACTATATATACATGGAGTGTAATTTAACTTTTGCAATACAGTAAATTGCTGTTTAATTTTGTGAAGTCCATCTCTAAGAGGTATAATTAAGTCCCATTTTTCTTTTACCCTCCCCCCACCCTTTTGTTTGGTGGACTAGGGGGATATTTGGCAATTGTTTGAATGAGGTATGGTACCTATTAAGGTTATGGTATGTACAATATGAACCAACCTCTTGGTTTCATTGGCTTTATATCAAAAGGGTTAGTGACACCCTACACCCTCCCCACCCCCCAGTCCCTGCTGCACTTGCCTCCATGAGTTATCAGCTGTCAGTGTCCATGCAGCCAGTGCAAAAATCTCTGAATTTGACCTCCCCCCTTTTCTTCCCTTCTTTCCACAGGGTTCTGGGACATATCAGGGCAATGCTCTGTGATGGCGCTGACCAATCAGAATCACTCTGATCCATCCCAGCAGCCCTGCAGAAAGAAGGGGAAGAAGAGCAGGGATCTCAAATCCCAGACCTCCACAATGGCTGCGTGGGCACTGGCAGCTTATCACACATGGAGGTAAAAACTGCAAGGGATTGCTGACTTTTCTCATCTGCCCCCCCTTCTTTGGTTTCTTATCCCTTCTCTCGTCTCCCTGAGCTGGTGGACAGTTGTGCATGTCCTTTCTAATGATTACTATTTTACTGCCAAGGGTGAATCTAAATTTTGGCACAACTGGCTAGCTAGGGAGCCAACTTGGATTATTTGAGTTTTGTTTTCTAAATCTCCAGAACCACTTTCCCATATTGTTTTTTTCTGGAAACCTACATTGGTTTGTCCCTTCAATATGAACTGTTGTTGTATCTATGCACAACTCCTTATCAGTTTTTTTTTTTTTTTTTTTTGGATGTGTTCATTTGTATTTTACCAACTATGATCTTTGTATCTACCATGTGCTTTATTTAATAAACTTTTATCTGTTTAAAAAAAAACACAGCAGGAGCAGGAGGTTGGGAAAGTGAAGGGTGTTAGGTCACCTTTTCATTTTTCTGAAAAGGTGCACTTACCCTTTAACACAGGGTACATCCATGGTGCAGTATGACTGAAACTCTTTACAGAGCTCTCCTTTGGATGCTTCCCTGTGTAACTTGAGCTACTGAGCTCTGTGAACAACAGGTATTTGTTTTATCACAGCAGCTAAGAATAGGGAGGTAAACAAACATGAAAAGAAACCTGGCGATACACATTCTGGCTGGATAAATGTGAAATACTATGCAAAAATTACATTCGCTAAAATAAAAATATTTTTAAATATGTTATTTATTTATAAATAAAATATATAAAACCCACTCTGCATTCCCTGCAAATGAAAGGCCTACTGTGGCTTTAAAATGTTTTCTCCAAGTGTTATTATACTATATATAAGTATTCTGAGGGTTGTGCAAAGCTAAATTTATCATGAGCAGCGGCACAAGATAGTGGGTAGATCTGTGAAGTTGTTATGGCTACGCTGGGAAATGGTTTTGTACATTCTTTCCTCTGATTCTCCCTTTAACAGCTATTTAGCAATTTTGTATTTCTTCTATCACTCGTACAGGGACATATTGGACGTCTGGGCGAATCATGCTTCGTCTGCCCGCAGCTGGCACCTGAGGGGGAAAGCTAGTAGTTCTGCTGCTGTCAGTTTGGTTATAAGTTAGTTTTATTAAATATGACAATAAAAGTACCCGCTAAAACTCAAAATGGGCATCATTAGCACTGCAACTATTTTCCGCTATATTGCTTGTTGCAGTATGGCTCCCAATGCTGCTTTAGGAATAAAAAAACTATTATATATGAATTATTTCATTATAGCTGTAAATTATGTATGGAGAGTTTTTTGCAGAATTGCATTTAAATATTTAACACTGTGTGAATGAGGCCCTTAGGTCTCATTCACATAGCAGTTATAATTGCATTTGCATTAATAAGCTACGTACTTAAAGAGTAATGTTAAGGTGGATGTCAGAGATATTTTTCATGATAAGTGCATGCTAAATAATATAACCTTACAGATTACAGTACTCCTCTGACAATGCCTCCATCTCTTTCCAGAAGGATGACTCTATCTTTGTTCAGCCATCATCCAAGGTCAGCATCTATTTCCTGGACTGAGATGCTGGCTTAACCACTTAACCTCCGGAAGATTCACAACCCTTCATGGCCAGGCCATTTTTTGCGGTACAGCACTGCATTACTTTTAGGCCTCATACACACAGGCGTATGAAAAAATATAACACCGGTTAACGTCGGTATGGTGTTAGTGAGCGTTAGTGAGAGTTTTGCCGGCTTATCGTCAAAAACGCCAAAACGCTACAGCCTTGGGACGCGCTGGTCCCGCCTTCTATTCACAGCTCGCTAACGCCGACGCCCTCTACAGCTCAAAAACGTTGCTATTTTTATGGGGCCATTGAATAACATGGAGAGCTGTAAAAAACGCTAAAAAACGCCCGTGTGTATGAGGCCTAACTGACAATTGCGTAGTCGTGTGACGCTGCACCCAAATAAAATTGATGTCTTTTTTTCCCACAAATAGAGATTTCTTTTGGTAGTATTTGATCACCTCTGCATTTTTTATTTTTTGTGCTATAAACAAAAAAAGACAATTTTGAAAGAAAATAAAAAATACCCAATAAAAAAAATCTAATTTCTTCGACAATTTAGGCCAATATGTATTCTGCTACATGTTTTTGGTAAAGCAAAAATAAGCGTACAGTATATTGATTGGTTTGCGCAAAAGTTATAGCATCTACAAACTCTGGGATATTTTTATTTGTTTTTTTTTTTACTAGTAATGGCGGCAATCAGCGACTTATAGTGGGACTGTAATATTGCGTCACACCTTCAGATACTAGCTGACACTTTTGACGCTTTTTGGGAACCAGTGACACAAATACAGTGATCAGTGCTAAAAATATGCACTGTCACTGTACTGACACTGGCTGGGAAGGTGCTAACATCAGGGGCAATCAAAGGGTTATCTGTGTGCCTAGCCATTGTTTTACTACACTGTGGGACTTGCTTTTACTAGGGAAAGACATGAATCTTAGTTCCTGCTTTGCAGAGACACAGGATTCATGCCTTCCTTCCCGTCCGAATGGCGATCTGCCTTGTTTACATGGGCAGATTGCAGTTCTGTCTCTGTGGCTACTGATCATCGGGTGCAAAGAACATCAAGTCCGTGATCGTTCCGATTGGCTCCTGCTGTGTGTAGGCACGCATTCGCACTCCCTGGAAGTGCAGGATCATGTATATATATATATATATACAGCTGCTGCCCTGTAGCAGTAAAACTGCTATAGAGTGGTCGCTAAGTGCTTAGAGATGACGCAGTCGTGTATATCCCGGTGCCCATGCAGTTCTTGGCTATGATCACAAATGCCTGCCACAAATCAGCCCCTGCTACTGCCTCTCTCACCTTGTGAATTGCTATGAAGGTACAATGCTGCAGTCTGATTGCTGTGGTAGAGAAGAGACTGAGGAAATGCTCCCTCCTGCCTTCAGTAAACATTTTACATATGGAAGCCTAGGCAAAGTTCATCTAATAAACTGTATAAAATCGAATACTTGTTTACCTCTTTCATATAATAATTAAGGGGAACAGAAATGATTCACTTTCAGTGACTCTATCTCTGATTGAAACCACCAATGGAGCTATATGAGGGAGAAAAGAGGAAGGGGGGTGTCACTGTTTTAATGTATGTATATGTATGTATACAATTCAGATTGAGCTGATTAGCTCTCTGAAAAGTTTTTTTTAAAGAAAGAAGCTAAGGCATTCCTGGAAAGCATCAAAAGAAGACACATGCTCCACCTGCTGGCTACATATAAAAACATGATAAAATGCAATGTTTTATATGACTTATGCGGACGTGTCCCTTTTCCCTTTAGCTGATGCCTCATCTTTTATTTTAAATCCTCCTCCATTCTGGTCCGATCCCCCCCCCCCCCTCACTGTAATGTTCTGGTGTGGTAGTGATAAATTCAACGAGGGGCTGCCTAGTTGCGCCATCCATAGTAGGGAAGGGGCAGACCTTCCAATTATCCACCCATCCTCCATTCATAGTTATTGTTTCATTCAAGGAAGCTGTAGTAAAGTGGTCAGCAACCTTTTTCCACTTAAGGGCTGGATTCAATGTATGTGAATGCATGGAGGGCTGCATTCACCTGCTAATAAATGAAGATAATAATCTGGACCCCTTTACATTATACAGCCCCCGCACTTCTGGACCCGTGTACATTACACAGCCCCGCACCTCTGGCCCCCTTTACATTACACAGCCCCTGCACTTCTGGACCCGTGTACATTACACAGCCCCCCACCTCTGGTCCCCTTTACATTACACAGCCCCCGTACCTCTGGCCCCCTTTACATTCCACAGCCCCCCGTACCTCTGGCCCCCTTTACATTACACAGCCCCCGTACCTCTGGCCCCCTTTACATTACACAGCCCCCATACCTCTGGACCCCTTTACATTACACAGCCCCCGTACCTCTGGACCCCTTTACATTACACAGCCCCCGTACCTCTGGCCCCCTTTACATTATACAGCCCCTGCACTTCTGCACCCCTGTACATTACACAGCCCCACACCTTTGGACGCCTTTACATTACACAGCCCCCGTACCTCTGGCCCCCTTTACATTACACAGCCCCTGCACTTCTGGACCCCTGTACACATTACATGTCCCCAGGTCTTCACGTCCCCGACACATTA
>BLSH010455365.1:17078-30969 GCA_018402905.1 Glandirana rugosa
GCACTACTTAAGTGTACGTGGGCCGGGCGCCTGTAAAATTGGGCCAGCCAAAAGAACCCTATTGTTGGCTACGTCGATTCGTCGGCGAGACGACAATAGGGTTCGTCACCCTCCCCAGCGGGGTCGGCGGAAGGCGCCGAGTAGGCCCGAGAGGGCAGGGTGGCCGGCCTCTGGACTTACGTCGGCCTAGATCATTGGGCCTTCGTTACAGTACTGTAGTGAAGGCCAAATGTCTTCTGAATTTCCGTGGGTTAGATTTTATTACTGTCATAATTGGAGGAGCGCGGCGGCGATATCGGCGCGCCCAGCACGAGCCGAATGGGAGGACGTCTATTGACGTCCTCCCGGCATTTTAGAGCCGCGCTGTAGCCGTCATTCGGCTATAGCGGCGGCGCGAGGAGGTTAATACTGTCATTATTTTAGATTGGGTGCCTTTAAGTCTTCTGTAAACCGGAAGTGATGTCATGACATTGCTTCCGGGTTACTAGATCCGGCTGCATTCAGGTCTCCGGCCGGTGGGACGGGAGAGCCCGGATGAGCCGCGGAAGGCGGCTGGGGCGACCCCTCCCACTGCTTGGGATAACAGCAGAGCGGCTGCTTAGCTGCATCGGTTGTTATCCCAAGAAAACCGACCGGGTTAAAATGTCCGCGGGCCGGGTGCATGTGAATTCATCACGTGCACTGACGGGCCAGACATTTAGCGGCCGAGCTGGGTGCAGTCCGTGGGCCGCAGGCTGCTGACCCCTGTGTGTAGTAGGACTTCTATGAATGGAGCAGTGAGGCAGAAAGGGTGGGGATAGTCAGGCTCTCTTGATAAGAGCCTCTGACATTTCTTTTCAGCTCAGTTCTGTTAACCCCCACCGCGCTGAAAGATTACAGCAGTGGGGGAGGAGTGGCATGGACAGAGGAAGATTTCAACTTAAAAAGAGAAGCACTAACACAAGGGACATACAGTGCTTTAAAAAAGTATTCATACCACATTTTTTCATGTTACAACCCAAAACGTAAATGGATTTTATTGGGATTTTATGTGATAGAGTCCAGGGATATGCAATTAGCGGACCTCCAGCTGTTGCAGAACTACAAGTGCCATGAGGCATAACAAGACTCTGACAGCCACAAGCATGACACCCAGAGGCAGAGGCATGATGGGACTTGTAGTTTTGCAACAACTGGAGGTCCGCTAATTGCTTATCTCTGTGATAGACCAACACAACGTGGCACATAATTGTGACCTGGAAGGAAAATGATAAATTGTTTTTACATTTTTTACAAATAAATATGTGAAAAGTGTGGAGTGCATTTGTATGGCACCCCTGAGTCAATACTTTGCAGAACCGCCTTTCACTGCAATTACAGCTGCAAGTCTTTTTGGGGATGTCTCTACCAGCTTTGCACATCTAGAGAGGACATTTTTGCCCATTCTTCTTTGTAAAATATCTCAAGCTCTGTCAGATTGGATGGAGAGCGTCTGCGAACAGCAATTTTCAAGTCTTGCCACAGATTCTCAATTGGATTTAGGTCTGGACCTGTCTCTGGCCATTCTAACACATGAATATGCTTTGATCTAAACCATTCCATTGTAGCTCTGGCTGTATGTTTGGGGTTGTTGTCCTGCTGGAAGGTGAACCTCTGCCCCAGTCTCAAGTCTTTTGCAGACTCTAACAGGTTTTCTTCTAAGATTTCCCTGTATTTGACTCCATCCATCTTCTCATCAACTCAGACCAGCTTCCCCGTCTCTGCTGAAGAAAAGCATCCCCAAAACATGATGATACCACCACCATGTTTCACAGTGGGGATGATGTGTTCAGGGTGATGTGCAGTGTTAGTTTTCCGCCACACATAGTGTTTTGCTTTTAGGCCAAAAAGTTCAATTTTGGTCTCATCTGACCAGAGCACCTTCTTCCACATGTTTGTTGTGTCCCCCACATGGCTTCTCACAAAATGCAAACGGGACTTCTTTCAACAATGTCTTTCTTCTTGCCACTCTTCATAAAGGTCAGATTTGTGGAGTGCATGACTAATAGTTGTTCTGTGGACAGATTCTCCCACCTGAGCTCCTCCACAGTTACCATGGGCCTCTTGGCTGCTTCTCTGATTAATGCTCTCCTTGCCCGGCCTGTCAGTTTAGGTGGATGGCCATGTCTTGGTAGGTGACAGTTGTGCCATTCTCTTTATATTTTCAGATGATGGATTGAACAGTGCTCTGTAAGATGTTCAAAGCTTGAGATATTATTTTATAACCTAACCCTGTTTTAAACTTCTCCACAACTTTATCCCTGACCTGTCTGATGTGTTCCTTGACCTTCATGATGCTGTTTGTTCACTAAGGTGCTCTAACAAACCTCTGAAGGCTTCACAGCACAGCTGTATTTATACTGAGATTAAATTACACACAGGTGGACTCTATTTACTAATTAGGTGATTTCTGAAGGCAATTGGTTCCACTAGATATTAGTTAGGGGTATCAGAATACAAATACACGCCACACTTTTCACATATTTATTTGTAAAACATTTTGTAAACCATTTTTAATTTTTCTTCCACTTCACAAAAAGAAAAGCAAATAGATTTGCTATAAAGGTAAACTCTTGTTGGTTAAGCATTGTGGGTTCTCACATGACAGCGCTGATTCATTGTCCAATAAATAGGCAATAGACAAAGAGGTGACAGAGCTGTTTAACTCATTAGACTCACTGATGAGAGTTGCTTAATCCTTTGGAAGAAACATTATGGCACATTTATGTATTTCAACCGCGTTTAACCCATTCAGATCCGTGCTATAGCCAAAGTACGGCTCCACCGCGGATCTGAATTGCCGGGTGCCATGGACGTCCTGGCCATGTGCGCGCTCCTGGCGTGCACTCACAGGCGGCGGCGCTCGCGCCTGCCGCACGCTGCATGCGCCCGAGACCCGCAATCCCCTGTCAGACCTACAGAGCGGGGAACCACCAGTGTAAACACGGCGGTTCTCCGTTCTGTTGAAGGGGGACAAGACAGATCTACTGATCCCTGTCACTGGGATCAGTTAGATCTGTTATGTCCCTGCCAGCCCATCCCCCCTACAGTTAGAACACACCCAGGGAACATAGTTAACCCCTTCACTGCTAATGACATTTATACAGTAATCAGTGGACATTTACATTTCTGATCGCTGTATAAATGTAATTGGTCCCAAAAATGTGTCAAAAATGTACAACATTTCCGTCCCAATATTGCAGTCCCGATAAAAATCGCAGATCGCCTCCATTACTAGTAAAAAATAAATAAATAATAAAAACGCCATAAATCAATTCCCATAGTTTGTAGACGCGACAACTTTTGCGCAAACCAATCAATATACGCCGATTGCGATTTTTTTTTACCAAAAATATGTAGAAGAATATATATCAGGCAAAACTGATGAATCATTTTTATTTTTTTTATTTATTTTTTGGATATTTATTATAGCAAAAAGGAAAAAATATTGTTTTTTTTTTCAAAATCATCGCTTTTTTTTGTTTATAGTGGCGATCAGAAATGACGCAGAGGTGATCAAATACCACCAAAAGAAAGCTCTATTTGTGGGAAAAAAATGATATACATTTTGTTTGGGTACAACGTCGCACATCCGCGCAATTGTCATTCAAAATGTTACATCGCTGAAAGCCAAAAATTGGTCTGGGCAGGAGGGGGGTTTAAGTGCCCAGTAAGGAAGTGGTTAAAAGGTTTACCCGGCGTGATGCTTATTTTTTTTTTTGTTTTCTGTGAGATCGAAATTGCAACACACGTAAAACAATAATCACCGCCTGGCCTGAAATCATTGTATTTTTCGGACCCTCCTGGGCTTCAAATCCAAGCCACATTCATATTATTATTCAATATCTCTGCTGTAATTCCAGTCGACAGATGAGAAAATGAAGTGTGGCCCCTTGCCGCCAATTATAGATAGGTCTCGTCTGTTCTCATGTGATGACATTAAACTGAACTGACTCCCAGCAATAGCGGTAAGTTCAATACAATGATGTCTGCAGAATGTCACTGGATCATAATCTCAGCAGTCTAGAACTCCCTTTGAATACAGAGTACTTTGGGTTATGTGAAAAGTCCAATTCTAGCTCAAAATGGATATATCACTTTTGTGTGCTTAGTGAATGTGGTGAATCTCTGCTGATCTCCATCATCCAATCATGTGCAAACAAAAATTGTTTTTTTTTTTTTTTTTTTTTTTTTATACTTTCCTTGCACCTGATTGGGTATTCTTTACAAAGCGAAGCTTCACCACATTCACTAAGCTCTGGGGAAAAGGAGTGCAGCTGCACTTGCAAAGTACACAGTCTATTTGCCTTTAGTAAATTCACTCCATTGTCTTTCAGGAATTTTCTTGTTTATGTAACAAATAGTATACAGTACAGACATACGGTAAAAGTTCCAAAGTTTTCTTATATACAGCAAGGCCCTTCACAGTTCTGTAACAAGGCAGTATGCAGAACATTCTGGTAGCAGCGTAATCAAGGAGTGCTTCCTAAATAAGTCCTCTTAACTGGCATTAAGTGGTGTCAGAGAAAACGAAGACGTCAATAATAGGCGAAACGCGCTAGATGTGGTCTCCTGGGCAATTGTCACTAATCTCACTAATTTCCCCTTCCCCGGAATTTGCTAGGGGACAATGCTATTCCGTAGTATACAGTTGGCCATGCTTGGCTTTATGTTTTGTTACATGTAATACAAATATCATATACTTTTACCTATCTGTGATTTGTATACCTATTGTTTTTTTTTGTTTTTTTTAAACCAATAAACAAATACTTTGAAAAAAAAAGATGTGGTCTCCTGCATGACGGGGGAAGTGGTGGCCATCTTGGATTCCCTTAAAGAGTAACTCTGCTTTTGTTGAGAAAAAAGCACTGCCCTCTGGGTGATCTAAGTACAAATATTTGAAAAAACTTTGTTGCAGATTCGTACCTTTTGTTATTCTTAAGACATTGCTGTGTGTTTATATCCCATATGGAAACTGTATCTAATGGGGTTGGTTTCATAATTATTAGTTAGGTGCTGCACTTGCAGGGCTCTAATGAGGAAAGTGGCATGGCCTGCATCCCTTTAGAAGTGATTTCCTATTGGGAGTATCTCACCAAAAATGGCATTTTTGTTGCAGGGGATGCCTGAACCACTTCCGGACCGCCGGCAGTACTTTGCCGTGGAATACCGTTGCTATGGTAGCAGATACCATAACCCCAGTATTTAAAAAAAATGGCGTGTAGCCGGCTTTCAGATAAGTGGTCTCTGCAGTGGATTCGCAGTAAGATCACTTTTATGGGGGGTGGGAGAGGTGCCCACCCCCCTCCCGCCACTTTCCTGTCGTCTCCGCCACTTACCGGACCAGCCGGTAGCAGCGGAGACAATCAGGTCCTCTCCCCCTCTGCCTGTGAGCCGAGTGAGCAGAAGATGCCACCCACTCAGCTCCATAGCATTGCAGGGCGTAAGCGACGTCAAACGTCACTTCCACCCATAGCTCTCAAAGGAGACATTTTTTTTTTCAAGTGTCATTTTTTTTTTTTTAATTTTAATTGCATTTTAGTGTAAATATGAGATTTGAGGTCTTTTTGACCTCAGATCTCATATTTGAGAGGTCCTGGCATGCTTTTTTCTATTACAAGGAATGTTTACATTTCTTGTAATAGGAATAAAAGTGATCTTTTTATTTTTAAAGGAAAGTGTAAAAATAAAAAATAAAAAGTAAAAAAAAATAAAATAAAATAAATAAAAGCGCCCCGTCCTGCAGAGCTCGCACGCAGAAGCAAACACACACATAAGTACCGCCCACATATGAAAATGGTGTTCAAACCACACATGTGAGGTATCACCGCGATCGTTAAAGCGAGAGCAATAATTTTAGCTCTATACCGCCTCTGTACTTCAAAACTGGTAACCTGTAGGAATTTTTAAACGTCGCCGATGGAGATTTTTAAGTGCCAAAGTTTGTCGCCATTTCACGAGTGGGTGCAATTTTGAAGCGTGACATGTTGGGTATCATTTTACTCGGCGTAACATTATCTTTCACAATGTGGAAAAAAATTGGGCTACCTTTTCTGTTGTCTTATTTTTTAACTCAAAAACGTGAATTTTTCCCAAAAAAAATTGTGCTTGTAAGACCGCTGCGCAAATACGGTGTGACATAAAGTATTGCAACGACTGCCATTTTATTCTCTAGGGTGTTAGAAAAAAATATACAATGTTTGGGGGTTCTAAGTAATTTTATAGCAAAAAAAACCTGATATTAACTTGTAAACACCGAATCTCAAAAAGAGGTTCGGTCCTTGAAATCTGACTTGTATCTTAGTGTAGACTTCTGGGAAAATCAGTGAGCCAATCACACAAGCATGTGTTTCTGGGGGGCATTCTGTACACATTCTGTCTACAGTATGCTTCCAGATGGCCATATTGCATTGTATTTTACAGAAAATTACAGCGCTGCACATAAAAAAGGAAAGGCAATATTTAATAACATTCAATTACAATATGACTCGCAGTAGTATATGCTATATATATTTTTTTTATTTGCTATTTTTCCCCATGAAAGAGGTGTTACTCTTTAACCGTTGAAGGACTGCCCCATATTCATATACTGCGGCAGGGGCCGCAGCTCTGGGATCTTCAGTTCTGGCATGCGCGCACCACTGGTGCCCCGCTCCTGCTCCTCGCGAGTAGCCGAGTCCGCCCTACCTGCTCTCTGGCCCTCCCGAACACAGTGAGCGCGCGAGCGCGTACGCTTACAGTGAGGGATATCGCAGCCGCCGTCACACAACGGCGGTTTGCGATTTTGAGCCACTTTGTCGCCGTCAGACTGGGGTCGGCGGTCGGCAAGTGGTTAAGATGTTAAGTTGCACTTATGGTGTTTTAATCCATAGATTCCTTCTCCTTTGAAATAGGGGTACTTGGAGCTGAGCCTTGGCAAACATGTATTCCATGACACCTTGATTGTTCATAGCTGAGAGGATATCAGTTATAGAGGGTGGTTCTGAAGATTTCCATTTCTTGGCAAGTGAGAGTCTGATGGCAATGAGTATGTGGGTCAGTATTGCGTGAGTGGTTATTGCACTCCTTCTCCGTGGGTAAGACATTTGGAGAACTTCAGAGGGCGTTGTAGCGTTTGAAGCCACTGTTGGGGGAGTATATGTGCAGTGGAGTTGGTTCTCCCACTTTAGCATGGTACAGGATTTGCTGGAGGTCAAAGGGTTCATTATCAGTTTATAATAATAAGATATACCCTTCTCTTTGGAATTGGCAACGAAGTAGAAGCGTAGTGCTTGCCATAAAAGGGGGTTGCTAGACCAGGTAGATTTGGAGAGAACGGAACGAATTCTGAGATATTTGAAGAAGTCGTTGGCAGGTATCTGAAATGTATCTCGTAGTTGTTGTAAAGTGAGAAGTACAGACTTATCATATAGGTGGCCGAACAAAGTAACTCCCGATTTAGACCAGTTGGAAAGAGAGATGTCAGGCAGAATGGATTGTAAAGCTTGTAGAGCAGTGGTTCTCAACTCCTGTCCTCGGGACCCACTAACAGGCCAGGTTTGCAGGATAACTTAAATGCATCACAGGTGATATAATTTGCTGCTCAGTGATTGCAGTATTCTGGTCTGCATCTCCCCAAGGTAATACTTAAAATCTGGCCTGTTGGTGGGTCCCGAGGATAGGAGTTGAGAACCACTGTTGTAGAGGAAGTTCTCTCAGTACTTTATGTAATATGCCTCCCGACGCTTGAAGAATAGAGTGTCATGTCTTAATTGTAGTGTTGACTGTGTATAGGAAGTTACGTTGCTTGTGATTCTGCATGAGCAGTGCTTAAAGTGTTAGTTTAGGATTTGTTGCTAAGGCTGATTGCTCAATTTGCAGCCAGGGAAAGTTTGTGACTAGGTTCCACCAACTTTTTGCTTATTCTAGTATGGTCGCTTTATAGTAGGCTGTGATGTTGGGAGCAGCCATTCCTCCAGTGGCAGTTGGAGAGCATAGAGTTGTTCTTGTAAGCCTAGGATGCTTGCCATTCCAAATGAACAATGACACCATTGCCTGTAGTTTGTTGAGTTGGAAGCGTAGAAAGGGTATAGGTAGTGTTTGAAAGCTATATAGGGTACGTGGCAGCAGATACATTTTTAAAAGCGCAATGCGCCCTGCCCAGGAAGCTTGTACGTTTTTTAAGTCTTGTATAGTCTGTAGTAGTTTGCACAAAAATTTAGCAAAATTTAGTGTAAGCAGCTGGGATGAGGGCGAGGTCAGAGAGATACCCAAATAGGGAAGTGGCCCAGGAAAAGGATGTTGTTTTGGTAATGCTATTTTTAGTTGTGTTGTCTAGATTGACTCCTATCATGGCGGACTTAGAGTAGTTGATTTTGTATAATGATGCCTTACTAAAAAGGTATAAGGTATTGTGAAGTTGCGGGAGCGAGAGTTAAGGTTCTGTAATGGAAATAATCACATCATATGCATAGAGGCCAATTTTGTAATCATAGTTGATTACATCATCATTAATGTAAAAAAAATAAAATAAAAAAATAAAAAAAATAAAAAAAAATAAAAAGGGGCAGACTCGATGGACTACTCAGTCTTTTTCTGCCGTCACTTTTCTATGTTTCTATAGTTATCGATGTTTATGCCATGTATCAAGGGATTGGAGCGTATGGAATGAGCTAGGGGTTCCATTATAAATGAGAAAATTAATGGTGAGAGGGGACATCCCTGCCATGTACCATTAGATATTTTGAAAGGGTCAGAAAATATGCCTGCGTTGATAACTCTAGCATTTGGGGCTCAGTATAGAGCCATTATAGCTTCCAGCAGGGGGCCAGAGAAACCAAATTTAGTACCGCATTTAGGAATTTCCAATCCACTCTGTTGAATGCCTTCTTCACATCTAAAGAGATGAACAGAGAAGGCGTTCAGCTGCGTTCCACCCATTGGAGCAAGATGATATATCTCCTGGTGCCATCTGATGCTTGCCTACCGTTCATAAACCCTACTTGATCTGGGTGAACTAGGTGTGAAATTACTGAGGATATGCGGGTTGCTAGAAGTTTGGCATATAGTTTCGAATCTGTATTTAGCAGAGAGATTGGCCTGTAACTGGCCGGGTCTTCTGCAGGTTTGCCTGGTTTGGGAATGGTAGTAATAGTTGCTTCCAGGGATTCTTTCGGGATTGTGCCAGTAGATAATGTATGGTCAAAATGCTTGGCGCAGAAAAGGATTCAAAGTGTTCTCAAATTGTTTATAATATTCATTGCTGAATCCATCTGGACCCGGGGCTTTATTGTAGCGGTAATGAAGCTATTGGGGTTTTAATTTCTATTTCTGTAAAGAGTTTAGAAATGTTTAGTAGTTGCTCATAGGTGAGGAATGGTAATTTTAAGTTGTTTAAGAAATTTGCCATATCGTTCGGTGTGGGGGCTGCGGACTCACCTGACGAGGCTATATTATATAGTTTGGCATAGAATTGACTGAAGCGATCAGCTATATCCTTAGGATTAGTAAGGCGAGTCTGATCTTGTAAGAGTAGATAGGAGATCTTTGGTGGACTAGGTGTCTTTTGAGTTGTTTTGCAAGGCATGCCCCAGGTTTGTTATGATGGGCATAAAAATGTAGCTGTAGTCTTTTCAGGGATGGATCAAAGTTTGAGTGTAGGTGGTCACTTAAAGCGGTTGTCTGCCCATTAAAAATAAAATAAAAAAATAAAAGCCTGCAAGACAATAGCATAATGAGCTACTATGCACCGTATACTAGCTCATTATGAAATACTTACCTTTAAACGAAGATCCGACCGGGCTGCTCGGTCCCCTCTGAGGGACATCTTCCCTCAGATCTTGCTTCTGGGTACGCGGCTCCAGTGCTGTGACAGGTCAAAGACGCGAGATGTCACTCCCGCGCATGTGCACGGGACCCCTCTTTCTGGCAAGGTCTGGCCCTATTGTCGGGCCTTTGCCGGGACATACATGGCGCATGCGCCATGACATACACGGTGCATGCGTCGTAACGCCGCAGAATCTTAGAGAGGGAATATCTTCTAAACCGTACAGGTTTAGGGGGTATTAATTTTACCTACAGGTAAGCCTGTAGGCTTACCTGTAGGTAAAAGTACAAAAATTGGGTAGACAACCGCTTTAAGGCTTTTCTTACCGTTTTCAAGTCATTTCCCAATGGTTGTGCTTTGTGTGCTTTTTCAAGGGTGTTGATTTGTTCTAACAGTTTGGAAGTGGTAGCATTACGCTCTCTCTTTTCCTGGGCCCCAAATTTCATAAGGAGACCTCTTATAACTGCCTTGTGGGCATTCCAGCATATAAAAGGGTTTGTGACAGAGTTTGCATTTTGTTGAAAAAATTCCATTATTGCAGATTCAATATGTTTCTGGTATTTTGTATTAGCCAGGAGGGAGGTATTAAGTCTCCACCGGTTGCCCGATGGGACTTGGTCCTGGGGGAACACTTGGATGGAGGTTGGCGCATGGTCAGATCATGTAATATTGCCAATTGTGGCGTCTTGTACTGATTAAGCGTGATTTTGTCTACCAGAAATATATCTATCCTGAAGTAGGCTTTATGTGTGTGAATAGAAGGTGAAGTCCTTTTCGGTGTCATGTAAACACCGCCATGGGTCATATAAATCTTCAGCAGAGAGTAACTTTGACAGGGCTGTGGATTGTTTCCTAGAGGGATTGGAAGAGTCTAGTGTCGTATCTACTATTTGATTGAAGTACCCGCATAAAATGAGGGGATGTTGTCAGAAGGGGGCTAATTCTTCTATGACAGTTTGGTAGAATTGTGCCTGGTGGGTGTTAGGGGTGTAAATATTGACCAAGGTTATTGTTCTGCCATTAAAGGTGGCATGCAGGATGAGATATCTTCCCAAGGGGTCAATATCGGAGTGCAATAGTTTAAAGGCCACCGTAGAGCGTATAGCTATGAGTACTCCTGCTTTTTTCTTGGGCGCGCTTGCCATAAAACATTGTGGGAATTGCTTATGACTGCAGGGGGGTGGTTTCAATGCTGCAAAGTGTGTCTCTTGGGCACAAATGATGTCCGCCTTACTTTTCACTGCCTCTTTCCAAAATAGTTGTTGTTTAAAGGGCGAGTTATGGCCTTTAACATTTAGGGATGTTATGTTAACAGTCATGGCGTAGGGTTGCTAGAGCAAAAGGAGGTTCTAGGTGGGGGTAAAGAGGAGATCACCTCCTGTTCTGTGAACTTAATGGCTATAACAGTGAGGATCAGACAAGAAACACTAAGCGTTTGTGACTATACCGTTTCTTAAGTAGAACACAAAACAACAACGTATATAGCAAATAGTATAAGTTGTAAATAATAGAAGGAGTAGAAATATGATGAACGTAAAGTGCGTATCACTTTGTTATAACCTGGGTGATACAAAAAGAGCCAATACAAATCAGTAAGAACAATAGAATTAAGAATACTCAGTAGGTTTTAAGAATACTCAGCTGAGACTCGGTTGCTCTACAAGATATGGGTTGAGGTTGATTGTAGTGACAGGCATGAGCTGTTGATCATGACTTGGGGGTCTATAGGAGGATGGGTGACCGCGGGAGGCTGGTTGGGATCTTTGCTACTCTTGCTGTGAAGGTGGTGTTGAGATGATGCCCCAGTTCAGCAAACTCTTAATACCTTCTTTGGGGGAGATGATATTAGTAGGTTGGTTATGATAAGTTACAATCAATTTTGCTGGAAAGCCACACTTATAGGGTATGTTATGCTCTCGTAGGATTACTGACCTGATTAAATTCCCATCGGTTCCTGACCGTTACTGCTGAAATGTCTGTGTAGAGTGAGATGTTGGCGTAGGGTTCCGGTAAGGACTTTTTTTCGAACGCGCTGCTGACATGAGTTTTTCCTTAACTTGGTAGAAGTGTATGCGAGCTAGGACATCTCGTGGCACTGTTTCTGGTAGATAATTTGGTTTGGCGATTCTGTGCGCACGGTCAATAGTAATCTTTGATTGTGTCAGTTGCGGAATAAGCTTGAGGAACAGTTGTTGGAGGTATGGTGTAATTTCCGACGGCTTGACAGTTTTGGGTATACCCCATAATTTTATATTGTTCCTCCTGGAACGATCTTCAACATCTGCCACTTTGGCTTGTAGGTAGTGGATATCTTCCGCGTGTTGGTGAAATGTTACGGAAAGCCTCCAGTTTCATCCTAGCCCCAGTTCTCCTCTTCTAGAGTCTCCTTCTCCCTTTGTGTTTGTGAAAACCTTTTTTCTGAATAATTTTATACCCTTTCTTGTAATTTGCCCCCCCCCCCCCCCGATTACACCTCTCATACTTTGTGTCTCAGGACTTCAGGGACTCATAAACCTTTCATACGTTAAAGGGGTTGTAAAGCCTCACTGTTTTTCACTTTAATGCATTCTATGCATTCGGGGCCACTCTGTGCAAAACCACTGCACAGAGGAGGTAAGTATAACATGTTTTTTTTTTTTTTAAATAAGAACCTTTAGTATCACTTTAACCCCATTATTGTAACTCCCATTCTAGCTTTATCCCTTCATCTTTACAGCACTTGAATGGTTTATCTAGATATTAACAGAAAGCTTGCAGAATTCTGCAAAGTATAAACAATCATGACAATCTTAATGTGCTGCAGAACAGCCTAGTAAATTGGACCCAACCCTCTAAAAATTGCAATATTTGACAAGCTAGGTTTGTATTTTAATCCAGCTTTTAAAGGCTTACCCCTGTGGATTTGTTCACATGTACAGCAGAAGTGGAGAGCCTCCCTGGCTCCTATTACCCGTGACTTGTGACAAAGTCAGCACAGGGAACACAGTTACACCTATAATTTCACAAGATACTCTGGCTTTGCGACAATAAGTCTTTAATTACACAATTTACCCGAATGCCTTTTTAAATGTCATTATTTGAGAAATGCACAAATTCCATTATTTCTCATTCTTTGCCAATGAGTTTGCACACGACCATAATGGCAGGACGCATCATTGCGCTCAGCGCCAGAGCAGAGGAGTTGCAATGTGAGATGCCTGTCTCAACTTTGCCCTTACTTAACCACTTAAGGACCAGAGGTTTTTACCCTCTTAAAGCAGTTGTATCCCCTAGAAAAAAAAAAAAAAAACACCTGCAAGGCAAAAGCATAATGAGCTAGTATGCACCGCATACTAGCTCATTAGGAAGTACTTACCTCAGAACGAAGCTCCCGCAGGTCCTGCCATCTTCCCTCCGTGGATCCTTCCGGGTATGCAGCTCCGATGCTGTGAGTGGCCGAAGCCACGAGACGTCACTCCTACACATGCGCGGGAGCCCGTCTTTACGGCAGACTTTCTGGCAGGGTTCGGCGCTATGCGCCAGGCCTTCACCGGGCCATTACTGCGCATGCGCCTGCTGACGTCAGCAGAGCTTGCAGTGAGAATATCTCCTACACCATACAGGTTTAGAAGATATTCTTTTACCTACAGGCAGGGGCGGACCAAGTGGGGGGCGGGGGGGGCGGGCCGCCCCGGGTGCCACACTTTGGGGGGGTGTTCTCTGTCTCATCTCTCACTGTGGGGGGTCCCGCTCTCGATGGCGGCAGGAGCCCCTCAGCCCTGGCTGCTCTCTTTTTTTTTTTTTAGGTGGACGTCCGATTTAGTGTTTTTGTGTGTTGGACTGACTTGGAACACCCCCTCTCAGCGCCGGGCAGTGGTATGGTCTTGCCTGCGCTGCGTGTGTGTGTCCGACGTCACGTGACTAACTGGCTGCTCCTCCGCCGCGCTTCAGCTTCATTCTGCGGCTCTGCCTGACTGCCTCCAACCGCCCAGCCGCCCTCAACTCACCGCTGCGCTTATACAGGCTGCCTCCTCCAGGTGAGGTCCACATGTGAGTACTGCTGACTGTCACAGCGATGCAGGGCCCCAG
>BLSH010455365.1:35120-51820 GCA_018402905.1 Glandirana rugosa
TCGTGACCTCTTTGACACGTCAACGGTGTGGGGTTGTTTTTCAGCAATTGGGCTTGACCCCTTAATTCCAGTGAAGGGAACTCTTAAGGTGTCAGCATACCAAGACATTTTGGGCAATTTCATGCTCCCAACTTTGTGGGAACAGTTTGGGGATGGCCCCTTCCAGTTCCAACATGACTGTGCACCAGTGTACAAAGCAAGGTCCATAAAGACATGGATGAGCGAGTTTGGGGTGGAGGAACTTGACTGGCCTGCACAGAGTCCTGACCTCAACCCAATAGAACACCTTTGGGATGAATTACAGCGGACACTATGTACCTTTTAGGATGATCTGTATAACACGGTTAAATGATAAACTGCACAGTTTCTCCAGTGCTGAGAGTTCAGGTAGGAGGAGATTTCCACTATAGCCTGTATACACGCCCACATGTGTGATGTCAGTATCATGTGACCTGGCTAGCTCTGAGAACAAGTAAAAGTTGTCTACTGCATAAAAGACACAACTGAGGATGTGCAGGTCGGCTACCCTGCCTGTGTTAGCTGGCCTTCCTCAGATAGACAGTGCAGGGAGGGGAAGATCTATGCATACAGGATAAAACAGCCTTTTTACACAATGCAAAGGACTAACCCCTTAAGTTCCACAGTGAGTATAACAAGCATGCTATGCTGCATATACAGATTTTACTGCTGTGGGTTTAGTAACACTTTAAAGCTGTTATAGCTGCAAAGGGTGGGCCAACTCAATATGGAACCCTACAGACTAAGACTGGGATACCATTAAAGTTCATGTGCGTGTAAAAGCAGGCGTCCCAATGCTTTTGGTAATAGGTCACACCAGGTAGGTCACAGCAAGGCAGAAATGTATACTATATTAACCACTTGCCGACCGCCGATCGGCATCTGACGGCGGCAAAGTGGTTCATTCCCGCAAAACACCGTCATACGACGGCGGCTGTGGGAACGAGTTTAGTGAGCGCGCGCGCGCCGCCGGAGGCGCGCCCGCACGCTCACTGTGTTCGGGGAGGGCCAGGGAGCGGGTGCGGCGGCTTCGATTGCTGCCGGCTACCCGCAATGGCCCCCCTGGAGCGAAGGAGCGGAGGTCCGTGTATGTAAACACGGACCTCCGCTCTGTGTGAGGGGGAAGGGCTGTGATCACAGCCTTCCTGTACGTGAAGGCTGTGACCACTTCCCTTCCCCAGATAGGCAAGCCCCCATACAGTTAGAACACGCCCAGGGAACATAGTTAACCCTTAGAGTGCCCCCTGCAGGTTAACCCCTTCACTGCCAATGGCATTTACACAGTAATCAGTGCATTTTTATAGCACTGATCGCTGTATAAACGCCAATGGTCCCAAAAAAGTATCAAAATGGTCCGACATGTCCGCTGAAATATCGCAGTACCGCAAAAAATCACAGATTGCCGCCATTACTAATAAAAAAATAAAAAAAAAATAAAAACCCCAAAAATGAATTCTCATCATCCGTAAACGCGACCACTTTTGCGCAAACCAATCAATAAACGCCGATTGCGATTTTTTTTTATCGCAAATATGAGGAAGAATATAAATCGGCCAAAAACGGTGAAAAAAAATGTTTTTTTATATTTTTTTTTGGATTTGTATTTTAGCAAAAAGTAAGAAATTTGTTTTTTTTTTTGCAAAATTGTCGCTCTTCTTTTGTTTATAGCGGCGATCAGAAATGACGCAGAGGGGATCAAATACCACCAAAAGAAAGCTCTATTTGTGGGAAAAAAAGGACGCAAATTTCGTTTGGGTACAACATCACACGACCGCGCAATTGTCAGTTAAAGCGATGCAGTGCCGAATCGCAAAAAGGGCTCCGGTCCTAAAGCAGGAAATCCTTCCGGGGCTGAAGTGGTTAATGCTTGACAATTCTACACGTACAACCACAGATTACTATAACATGTAGTTATTTAGAGATCACATGCGGTCATTGCTTGGAGTCTGATTTAAGTAACTGCTGGCAATAAAGTTTGAGAGTTATGTTTATGCGATTTAGAATCTTCTACAAATCACCCATATAGTTTAAGTTAATGAGTAAAAGATTGCTTTACCCCTTGCTTTATCCCCAGCTGACATCAATATCCAACATGGGATTGCCCACAGGGAACTTGGCTGAAAACAATACATACGGTGCACATCACACCATATGCTAATTTATTGGAAACACAGCTCATTAAGTTTTTATCTCCCAGATTCATAAATCCAGCAGACATAATGTGTGATTTGTCTACACTATGCTCTCAATGCACGAATCTCTAAGCATGGAACAACTTGTTGGTTTGGTATTGTCGTTGAGCAAGCATTATTAAAGTGCTCTCACCCCTCCCTTAGGCCTTGTGTATGCCAGCAGCATAGCAAGTCAGTCTCGATATGTCTCTGAACTGCTATGAGCAATGAAACAATTCATGTTAATATAAAATGACAGGCGGCTTCTAGAACCGCATGAATCTGTGTGAGAGCAAAATAGTGAGTTTAATGGGCTCAGCTGGACTGGAAGGAAAATGTATTGACTTGTTTGAGGTTCACCCACATGTTTCATTCTGGGTCATTGGTCCTGGTCCTAAGCAGAAGTGTGTAACTCTCTCCTGCCACTTAGGCTGCTTTCACACTCAGGCGTTTTACAGACGCTATTTAGCTAAAAATAGCATCTGTAAAGCGCCTCAAAACTCCTCCCCAATCCACCCCAATGTGAAAGCCCTGAGTGCTTTCACACTGGGGCGGTGCACTTGCAGGACGTTACAAAAAGTCCTGCAAGCAGCATCTTTGGGGCGGTGAGGGCAGCGGTAATATACCGCACCTCTACCGACCCTGCCATTGAAATGAATGGCAAGCGCTTCCAAAGCGGCTGCACACCACCTCGGTAGCGCTTAGCGACGGCACTTTTAACCCCTTCTGGGGGGTTAAAAGCGCGGCGCTCCTGCCCGCACAGCGGAGCCCTATCGCTGGTAAAACTCCGCTAAAACTATCGGGGTTTTACCGCGACCGCGGCTACCGCTTCAATGTGAAAGTAGCCTAAGTATACATCTCCACCCAAAAAGACATTTTAGTTTTGAGTGGACATGATCAGTATTTGATTCCCCACTAGTTCATAGCAATTTGTGGCTTAGATTTTAGAGTCTTCTTCTGCCAAGTGGTGTCTTTGGTTCCTAGGTGGTTCCTAAGGTTTGTGAAAGAAAGAAAAAATGAAAATAAAAACGACTGGGAGTTACAACTGGTGGCCCTTAAAAGAGGTGAGTCCAACGACCCTGATGATGGTTATCAAGGTAGGTCTACAATAAGATTCATTAGAATATGCATGGGCACATTTTGAATGAAAAGCTTGTTTTCTAAAGTGCCTTTAATAACTAGATGACAGAGAAAGTTGGGTGTTGTAACTACATCTAAATGCTAAGAATTAGATAGGTATGTCAGGCATGTTCACAATGTGACATGGCTTTAAATAATTTATAGGTCATAAAACAAAATGGTGACAGGCCTGCTGTGATTTCAGTCAGATATGACAATTCTACAGTGACATCGAGAGCCTTCTAGCCTAAGGTTGGCTATACAGTATAAAGAATGATGGGTGTAAGACATTTGCCCATTCTAAAATGAGCCACCAACTTTCTTCTTCTCGGTTTAACTGATGGGTGTTGGCAACAGCCAGTAAAGACTGTGAGTGAATATATGAGTCTATCAGACATAAAAGCACTCTTCACTCTTCTTTAAGTGAAACCATTAAATATGATTTTATTGTCTTTTGTTATTAGAAACTTACCTGGGGCACTGGTGTGGCAAAGGAGACAGGTTTCTCCCCATATGTCATTGGGAGGTATGTCCATGTATGACCGGCCTTAATAGCAGCCATGGAGGAGGAAGTCATTGTCTGGACCTATTGTCAGGACCAATGCCAGGATGGACTGGCTCCATGCCAAAATTCCAGGTCAAGTAAGGGAGCAAAACAAAACCAAAGAAATTCCAAGCTCAACTTACCGACCAGCCTGCTAACTATCCAAATTATCCTGTCTAACAGTATGTGTTAAAAACAGGGGTTTAGTTTGCACACATTTGCAAATACATGCGTAAGCTACAGAGCCCCGTCAAGGCACCCCAGTAAGCTCTGTAGTTTATACATGTATTTGCAAATGTGAGCAAACGAAACCCCTGTTTTTAACGCACATTGTTAGACAGGACAATTCGTTGGTTAGCAGGCTGGTTGATATGTTGAGCTTGGAATTTCTTTGGTTTTGTTTTGCCCTTCCATGTGATCCTTGCTGCAAAGGCCACTTATAGGTGAGGGCAGTGGACAATTGTTTGTACATGTAAGGCCCCTTTGGGTCCTTTCACACACACGGACCATTTGTCCGTTTTTCATTCATCCGTTGATGGATGAAAAACGGACATCAATGCATCTCTATGGAAAAACGGATGACAACTGATGATCATTCATTTGCATTCGTTTTCATCCGCTTCCGTCAAAAAAACGGATCGGACGAAAAACGGGTGTAAACTGATGAACGGTCAGTTTTTCATCCGTTTTTGTATTGGTAGTCGATGTAAAAAAAAATGAGGAAAAACTGATGACCACAGATGAAAAAAACGGATGAAAAAAAACGGATGAAAAAAAACAGATGAAAAACTGATGAACTGATGAACGGTCCATGTGTGTGAAAGGACCCTAAGGGAGCAAGTCTTACAAAGAATATTTGTTTGGCCTACATGCCTTGCCCTCATAGAGGCATAGAGACCACAGTGACAACCATGGTGAAAATACAGGTTTGCTTTAAATGATGAACTATTGTGAACAAGAAGGATTGATAAGAAAGACAGTTGTGACCTATGATGGATAGCCTAAAGAGGTGATTCCAATGACTCTGATGGTTGGCAATTTTAGGTCTAGAATAAGACTCATTAGGACATGCATTTTCAATTACCTGTAGTAACTAGATGGAGGAGAACATTGGGCCTTAAAGTGATTGTAAAGGTTAAATTTTCCTCTGTGCAGCGGTTTTGCACAAAGTGGCCCCTAACCCCGTCTTCTGGGGCCCTTCAGCAGTGCTCCGGGCTCCTCCTCTTCTCAAGTGACCACCAGGCTTCCCTGGTGGTCACCCGTGCAGACGCGCTCCTGAGTCCTGCTGTTGTGAGTATTCAAACAAACAGCGGGACTCGTCCCGCCCCCTGACTCCCGGGTCACTGGACTTGATTGACAGCCGTGGGAGCCAATGGCTCCTCAGCTATCAATCCAGCCAATGAGAACCGGAGAAGCTCGAGTGAGCTCCGAGAATCGCCCCTGCCACGGGATCGGTTCGGGCTCAGGTAAGTAAAGGGGGGCTCGGGGGGGGGGGCTGCTGCAGGTGAAAAGGTTTTTCACCTAAATGCATAGAATACATTACAGTGAAAAACCTTGAGGGTTTAGAACCACTTTAACCACTTGCCGTCCGCCCACCGTCAAATGACTTATTACTGCGGGCGGACGTCATATGAGGTAGCCCCTTTAAGCCGGGATTGCGTGCGATCGGACGCGCGCATGCCAGCTCTGTCGGTGTGTCCCGAGGACAAACTGCGTCACCGACAGGGGTGAACAGCCATCGGCACGTCCCCCATTCGCATGGCGCATGCGTGTGATCGGGAACGCGCTGCGCGTGCGCGCCGGTGGCGGCGTGTTCCCAGGGAACACTGCCTGTCACCGACACTGGTATCTGTGTACCTGTCATCATAAAGTGCACCTGTCACCAGTCACCTGTCAGTGACCGTGGCATGTCACCCGCCACCCATCAGTGACCAGCGCCAGTCACCCATCACTGACCAGCGCCAGTCACCCATCAGTGACCACCACCAGTCACCTGTCACCCATCGGTGACCACCGCCAGTCACCCGTCACCCATCAGTGACCACCGCCAGTCACCCGTCACCCATCAGTGACCACCGCCAGTCACCTGTCACCCATCAGTGACCACCGCCAGTCACCCGTCACCCATCTGTGACCACCGCCAGTCACCCGTCACGCATTAGTGATCACCACCAGACACCGGTCACCCATTAGTGACCACCTCCAGACACGCCGCACCCATCAGTGACCACCGCCAGTCACCTGTCACCCGTCACGCATCTGTGACCACCGCCAGTCACCCGTCACGCATTAGTGATCACCAACAGACACCGGTCACCCATTAGTGACCACCTCCAGACACGCGGCACCCATCAGTGACCACCACCAGTCACCCATCAGTGACCACCACCAGTCACCCATCAGTGACCACCATCAGACACCTGGCACCCATCAGTGACCACCGCCAGTCACCTGTCAGTGACCGTCACACCTATGAATAAACATCACCTGTAAAAGTCTCACACATGTGGTATCGCCATACTCGGGGGGGGGGGGGGTAGTAGAATGTATTTTGGGGTGTCATTTTTGCTACATACATGCTATGTGTTGGAAATATCATATAGATGGACATCTTTGTGTAAAAATAAAAGCGTTTTCATTTTTTTCCCACATTTTCCAAAAACTTCTGGAAAAAAATGACATGTTCAAAAGACTCATTATGCATCAAAGATTATACGTTGGGGTGTTTGCTTTCCAAAATGGGGTAATTTTGTGGGCAATTCCATTGTCCTGGTGCTCCAGGACCTGTAAAAGTGTAATAGGGGGTTGAGAAATGAGATGTGTGATTTATGCTTGTAGAACGCCTGAAGGTGCTAGTTCAATATTGGGCCTCTGTATGTGGTCAGGCTGTGAAAAAGTCTCAGACATGTGGTATCGCCATACTCAGGAGGAGTAGCAGAATATGTTTTGGGGTGTAATTTGTGGTATGCATATGCTGTGTGTAAGAAATAACCTGTTACAATGACAATTTTGTGCAAAAAAAAGAAAAAAAAATCTTCATTTTGCAAAGAATTATGGGAAAAAATTACAACTTCAAAAAATTCACCACGCCTCTTACTAAATACCTTGGAATGTCTACTTTCCAAAAAGGGGTCATTTGGGGGGTATTTGTACTTTCCTGGCTTGTTAGGGTCTCAAGAAATGAGATAGGCCATCAGTATATCAGGTGTAATCAGGTGTGATCAATTTTCAATGATTGGCACCATAGCTTGTACACTCTATAACTTACACAAGGACCAAATAATATACACTTATTTGGGTTATTTTTACCAAAGATAGGTAGCAGAAAAATTACTAATTTACAAAATTTTATGACAGAAACAAAGAAAAAGGCATTTTTTCACAAAATTTTCAATCTTTTTTTATTTATAGCACAAAAAATAAAAAAAACCCTAGTGATTAAATACCACCAAAAGAAAGCTCTATTTGTGTGAAAAAAAGGACGCAAATTTCATATGGGTACCGTGTTGCATGACTGAGTAATTGTCATTCAAAGTGTGATAGCGCTGAAAGCTGAAAAATGGCCTGGACAGGAAGGGGGTTTTCGTGCCCGGTACTGATGTGGTTAATATGTCTATTAAGTAAATGCCTAGAATTTTGTTAGGCATGTCAAGAATGTTCGAAATGTAAGTGACATGGATTGAAAAATTTGCTAGGTCATAAAACAAAAATGATGGCAGACCTGTTGTGACTGCAGCAGATATAACAATTCTAAAGTGACATCTAGAGCCTTCTAGCCTAAGGGTGGCCATACACAGAATGATGGGTGTAAGAAATGCGTCTGTTGTAAAATGAGCCACTAACTGCTATCTTCTCAGTTCAAGTGATGGGTGTTGGCAACAATTAGTAAATTCTGTGTATCAATATGTGATTCTTAATGCAATCCTCACATGAAGTGAAAGCATTACATATGATTTTGTTGGTAAATAGTTATCTAGAACAATTCCATTATTAGTTCTCATAGTGGGGTCCTATGAAAATTTAAAAAAAATCCTCTAACCACCAAGGATAAATACAATTCAACCAATCCAGTTCTCTAAAATTAGAGAAAATGAGAGCAATGTTCCCATTTTGCCACCTTCTTTTGGCCTGAAGCCCGCTCATACCCGGGCTTCAGGCCCAGAAATAATTTCCAGTCCAAGTGCATTTTAAATGCTTTTAACTGCCCTCCTGTATTGCACTGTATTGTAATTGTACTGTCCCCCTCTACATTGTAAAGCGCTGCGTAAACTGTTGGCTCTATATAAATCGTGTATAATAATAATAATAATAATAACTTCTCTCCAGCACATTTCTTAGATATCAGATATTTCAGATAGCCCCTTTCAGATATCGCATTGCGGGAACGAGTAAATTTAAAAGCTACACAGGCTGCCCTATGCACATTTGTAGCCCAAAAGAAATGACTGCTCCTTTCTGGGCAACAAGCTTAGCACAATTTTTAAAAGCGAGGCACTAGTGCCAGAATCGCACTGTGCACGACAATTCTGCCTGCGATTCCAAATTGCCTAATGTTAATGGGACCTTACTGTTACAGGTACATTGTAGCACCAGTGGTGGCTGGTGGTATATTTTTTTTTGGGGGGGGGGGGCAAACAATGGGCCGCATGGCCCGTCACCAGCCCCGCAGTTACCCCATCTATCGGGCAGTGCTTCCTGCGGGTGATGGCTTCCCCTGCATCTCTTCCTCCTCGGCATCAAGGCGGCTTCCGCCGTGTGTCTCCTCCCTCCTCCTCTCTCCTAAACGGCCAATAGGAGCACTTCTCCTTTTGGCCAATTGGGTGACGGGTTATGACCCGCTTCCTGATTGGCCGAGAGGAGAATCAGTGTGACAGTAGCAAATATTAATTTGCTATTGTCACACAACTGGGTGAGCTCACTGCGCCCTGAGCCTACCTTTTATTGAAGTCTATTAGAGCCTCTGGCTCTAATCACATGCTTCTTAAAAAAAAAACCATTGCAAACCATGCATCCGGCGCCCTGCATGTAGATTAGGGGGACGGACGCATGGATTCCAATGTTTTTGTTTTTTTAAACCAAGCCATGGGACCCATTAAGTGAGGGTCAAGGGGGGAGGGGGGTTAGGTTCTCTCTGTCCCCAATGTTTCCTCATTCTTCACCCTGGCAGTAAGCCCTCTAAAGGGCTCTTTAGTTCAGGCCCAGCACAGCACTACATCTCTGCAGATTAGGGTTGTCCAGTTCCCATACCCCAAGTGCACTGGGCCGCACCCACAGCTGGCATGTAAAGCGGCAATCTTGTGTTTTTGGCGTGTAACAAATGATAGGCACAAATTTCAATGTGTTTCAAACAAACTGGCATTGTTTATGATTATTCATTCATGTTATGAATAAGGCCAGTTTGTCTGAAACACGTTGACATTTGTGGCTGTCATTTGTTACACACCAATAAACACAAGATTGCAGAGTATACACCGGAGTGCCGGATTTTCTTTGCTTATATAAAGGGGCAGTTTCTCCACTAACTACATCACTAAAAGTATGATAACAATTAAAGGGGCACTAACACCTGCCACAAAGCGCCATCATACAGCCATGTCAAGCTGGGCTGGAGACCTGATTTTTCACTGCTGTAATTACCAAAAACACTTATAGATCTTGTCTCTCCCCCACCTTGTGACTGGACAGTGTAGGGAGAAGAAGCAGACTGATTAACTCCTCTCTCTGTCACTCTGCTCTGTCCTTTTATCAGCACATAAGCACTGCAACACAACTGATTGAGCTCCGCTATGCAGGAGAGAACAAGAGGCTGATACCAGGTCAAATTCAGGTATCTATAATGCCAGGCATTTGTTGTTGTATTAATTGTAGTCACTCAGTCCTAAGTAGGAGGGACTATTTAAATTTTGTGTTGCTCGGCTGTAATCAGCCTAAGCTGAGATTGATATTTCTATATTCACTGGGTATCCCCTAAGCTCAATGTTTGTCTTTGCCTGCTGCTGGGATGTGTCCTATGCATCAGAGCAAAAGGACCCAGTAAAGCTGTGTTAGAAATATTTCTGTCCCTTTGCCACTGGTGCAAGCTGGAAGAAGATATAAATATCTGGATGTGAAGGTCTCTAACCCCCAGGCCCCTGCGTGTTGGATGTTTTGTACTCCTAGAACTGCTGACTAGGGATGGCACTCATATACGAGTGAGCCAAGGCTTGAGTCTAGAGCCTAGGCTCACACTGCCCAGCTGGAGGTGACTTATTTCAGCACGAGGGAGCCATCCTGGGAAGAAGCACCAGGCAGGAACTTCGGTTCGGCTGGACGTACCTGAAATCTGGAATTTGCCTGGACCTCATAGGAAGTCTGGTGTCTTTTACAGGGATTTTTTACTGCTATTTCATTATTCATCAGCTATGAATTGGCATTTAAAGATGCCATGTTGGCTTAAGGTTTGTTAACTGTGAAGGCTGAGTGTGATTTTTGTTCACCTGCTGGAGTCTGCCATGCCCCCCAAGTGTGTCCATTCTTCTCTCCTTGAGAGTTGTTCAATAAACCTTTTTCAAGCAAAAAGTTTAACATGGTGGAAGTCAATCAATCGGGCAATCAGCTGCAGCCGCCGATCAGTGTATTCTAAGGGTGCCGGGTCACCAGATTTGTATGCATTTCTTTGTGTTTTTTCACTCAGCCTGTTTAAAAACAAGATGCCCATCAATGGCCATCCTTGGGACAGCTCATCAGAGTTTATACAGTAGATTTCAATCAGCAGACAGACCCTGACTTGACTTGCTTTAAGATTAGAGGAACATATGACTATGAAGCAGAAATAATATATACCTGATAGCTGCCCCCATGTGTGGGGCTGATCTGTATCAGACATTTTTTAACACAACCAAGAAGATCTATACAGGTGCCAGAATTGATATAACCATAACCATGAGCAGGCATATCAGTCCAGGAAGTAGATGCTGACCATGGATGATCCTGAAGAATGATGGCTCTGTTCTTCGGGGGGGGGGGGGTGGACAAATAAATACATTAATAGGGGTGTATTGTTATCTCTGGAATATGATCACGCAGCTGCTGGGCTTTACACTTCCCACGGTGTATACAGGAGGAGAGGGGTGGGCGGAGACGGAGCAGATTGGCTCTCTCCTCTCTGATCCATTTGAGGGAGGAGGAAGGGGAAACTAATAGCGCAGGCTCTGGGCTGTACGAGAGAGATGCTCTCAGCTCAGAGTCCTGCTGAGGAGGCACTGATAGGCAGCACTGATAGGCGGAGCTGATGGGCAGCACTGATAGGCTGCACTGATGGGCATTGATGAGCACTGATAGGCAACACTGATTGGCAGCACTGGTGGGCACTGATAGGCGGCTTAGATGAGCACCAATAGGTTGCACTGATAGGCAGCACTGATAGGCGGCACTAATGGGCAGCACTAATAGGTGGCATTGATAAACACTGATAGGCTGCACTGATAGGCTACACTGATGGACACTGATGGGTTTGCACTGATTATCAGTGTAAACATTGTACTGACAGTCTTGCCGGTTACAGGCTCTCCTTTCTTCACACAGACACAAATTGGGAGGAAAGCACTGCTGATCACCGGCAAGTCTGTTTACATATGATCAGCTGATCACATAGTACTGTGTTTGGCACTTTAACCACGATCTGTGATCGCTGTGTCTGAAAGACTCAGAAGTCACAGAGCTCACTGGATGCATGCCCCAGGGAGAACACGGGAGGCAGGGTTCTGGGAAGCTGTCCATGGACGCCCTCCCAGAACTGGAAGCCCGAGGATGGGATGGAAGTGGATGGGGGTGGAAACTTCATGGTTTTTTGTATGGAGTCCTGAAGGTTCTCGTTATGCCTCTGAGCTGGAGGGACAGTGGTGTCTAGGGAACAGCTTTACGGGCTGTGTCAATAGCTTTTGTTGTGTCATAACTGCTTATCTCCCCATTCATATCTGCAGGAAGGCAAAAACAGCTTGAAGCAAGTCAAATAAACCTGTCAATGAATTATGAATCATCTTAGAAGCCTCTCACAGGCTGGTTTTACACTTGCATTATGCCAACACAGGAGGCAACACAGTATTGCGCTATGATTATGCTAGTGTGCTACTATGCCATTCATTTTGAATAGCACCCCAACCCACTGAAACATGGCACCTGTGTTGCTGTGCACTGTACTGCATAGTAATACATTAGTGTGTGTTGCTGTACAGTTTGGTGCATTCCAAAAAAAGAGTCAGGTATGGTTTGGTGCTTTCTAAGGTGAGTTGGTAGCCTGTTAAAAATGCATGGGCAGCCTTAATGCAACACACATTGGAGTCCTTTTACACCTTACTGAACAAAAAACTCACCACAATGAAAATGCATGTACATTGATATACCTTTAACATGCATTTTCATGCACATTGCGGTGCTTTACGTTTAGTTTTATGCACAATGGATTGCATTCTCATGTCCCCGGATGGGTCAGAATACTAGCAACAATTTATTTTTTATATTGTTACTTTTAGTTGGGTTGCTGTGCATTTCCATGCATGCTTTAAAATGCAGACAGGCTGCATTTGAATGCAATATACTGCAGTGCACATGTACACAACATTGTGGTGTCAAAGAGGCTCAAACAAAAACATTGTTGCCCTTGCAGTGACCTGCATTATTCCAGTTAGGAAAAACACTGGTCACAACTCGTACATATGTTAAAGCAGTGGTCTCCGAACTGCAGTCCGGGTGCTAGATACGAACCTTTACTGGCTTTTATCTGGCCCTAGGGGCACTATTTCATCCACTAATATCAACAATGGAACATAATCCCCCCCCAACTGACACCAATGATGGGGCACTAGGCACTATTCCTCCCACTGACGCCAATGATGGGGCACTATTCCTCCCACTGACGCCAATGATGGGGCACTATTCCTCCCACTGACACCAGTGATGGGCCAAAATTTCTCACAATGATACCAATGATGGGGCACAATTTCTCCCACTGACACCAATGATGGGGCACAATTCCTCCCACTGACACCAGTGATGGGCCAACATTTCTCCCACTGACACCAATGATGGGGCACAATTTCTCCCACTGACACCAATGATGGGGCACTAGGCACAATTCCTCCCACTGACACCAGTGATGGGCCAAAATTTCTCCCACTGACACCAATGATGGGGCACAATTTCTCCCACTGACACCAATGATGGGGCACAATTCCTCCTGCTGACACCAATGATGGGGCAGAATTCCTCCCAATGATACCAATGATGGGGCACAATTTCTCCCAATGACAGCAATGATGAGGCACAATTCCTCCCACTAACACCAGTGTTGGGGCACAATTCCTCACAATAGCAGCAATGATGGGGCACAATACCTCCCAAGAACACCAACAACGGGGCCCAATTCCTCCTTATGACGCCAAATATGGGGTCACCAACACCAACAATGTGGGGTCACTGACACCAACAATGGGGCACAATTCCTCCCACTGACACCAATGATGGGGCACAATTCCTCCCAATGACAGCAACGATGGGGCACAATTCCTCCCAAGGACACCAACAATGGAGCACAATTCCTCCCACTGACACCAATGAAGGGCCACAATTCCCTCCCAATGACACCAATGATGGGCCACAATTCCTCCCAATGACACCAATAATGGGGCACAATTCCTTCCACTGACACCAATGAAGGGCCACAATTCCTCCCAATGACACCAATGATGGGGCACAATTCCTCCCAATGACAGCAATGAAAGGGCACAATTTCTCTCAATGACACCAACGATGGGGCCCAATGACAACAATGATGGGGCACAGTTCCTCCCACTGACACCAATCATGGGGCGCAATTCATCCCACTGAAGCAAATGATGGGGCATTATTTCCCACTAAGGTCCAGATCTTTTCTACTCTCAATGGCCGCAGTCCACCCCCCCTAAAGTCTGAAACTGGCCCTTTGTTTAGAAAGTTTGGAGACTCCTGCGTTAGGGCCCTTTCACACGGGCTTTCCTTTCAGGTCCTCCTGTCCGTTGTTCAGACGGACCTGAAGGGACACTCAATGCAGCCCTATGGAGCGGCGGATGTCAGCGGAGACATGCCCGCTGACACTCGTTGCTCTCTGATCCGATCCTGCCCGTGAAATGCAGACGGATTGAGATCCGTCTGTAGAATCGGATCGTAGCGGATCGGATGAAAACGGACAGATGGTCCATTGTCATCCGATCCCCGCAGAGCGGGGCTCTGACAGCTCCATCTCCGCTCAGTGAGCGGAGACAGAGATGCCATCCATCGGCTCAGCGGGGATCGGTGGATCGATCCCCACTGTGCAAAAACTGACCCTTCACACGGAAAGCCAGTGTGAAAGGGCCCTTAAAGCATTGCAAAAGTGTGAACCCCGGCCAAACTGATGTCAATAGCAGGTTGCAATTGCTCATTGACACAGGGCCAATGCCCTATAATATGTCAAAGTCCTATAATATGTCAGAGAGCAATACAATACATGCAGTACTACAAGCTACAATATATGCAGAATTGATGTTTTCATGCCGACTCATAAATAATTAAAGCTATTTTAATATCTCATTAAGCTGGGTACAGGCTAACCTAATGAACATGAAATTACTTTCATCACTCTGTTATAATAATTGGTTTTATACAAGAGCTAACATACTGAGTCTGCAATGTCTGTAAGTTTCCTGGGCTCCTGAGTTAGTCTAGCAGTAAAAAGGTTATTAATATACCATTAATGAACAATTAAAAAAAAAAGTAAAATGAAAGGATTTATTTTTGTAAGCACAAAGAAATTAAATGTTTTTTTTTTTCTTAATTTTATCCTTCATTATCTGCCATAAAATTCTAATTTTGTAAAAAAAAATAAACCTGAAACATTTGCATTCTTTTATGGTGAAGAGGATTAATGTTAGCAAATTAAGAAATATACCAATTAACTTTACTGTATTAAAGCGGAAGTAAATATTTTTTTTCCAAACAATTGCTAGTAGGTAGGTTTTTATGGCAGAAAAGACTCTATGGGGGAGATTTACTAAAACTGAGGAATGCAGAATCTGGTGAAGTTTGCATAGAAACCTTGCCAGCTTCCAGGTGTTTTTTCAAAGCTTAATTGAACAAGCTGAAGGTAGAAGCTGATTGGCTACCATCAGCTGCACCAGATTCTGAGTTCACAAGTTTTAGTAACTCTCCCCCAATATGACTTTTTGACATACATGAGCAATTCACACTTTTGGGTGCCTGGACAAAGTAACTCCCTTGCTGAAGTTAACTTGGTTTTCACCTCTTGCAAACCCCAGTGCAGCAGATCTCAGACAGGGAGAGGGAGCATCAGCACGAGGCCAGCTGTGCTACAGTGCTTTATATCTCCATGCTAACTCTAGGTTCACATCTATGCGGTTGCAGTTGATTCGGTTTTTAGGTGCATTTTGCGTTTTTGAACAAGCGTTTTTGCATGTGTTTTTTTTTATTTATCAAACTGTGTATAGCTGGTTGTTAAGGAGTGGTTCAGGAAGCCATCCACCGCGTCCTTAACAACAGATGAGTCATCAGCTGTCAGCTGAATGTAAAAACAATAATTGCCAGCAAGAAAAAAAAATTGGCAAAAAAACGCCATGGGGTCCCCCCAATCCATAACAGGCCTTCGGGTCCGGTATGGGTTTTAAAAGGAACCTCACACCAAAATGTTATTAAAAATGTCATGGGGTCCCCCTAAAATCCATACCAGACCATTATCCGAGCATGTAGCCCAGCAGGTCAGGAAAGGGTGGGGACGAGCGAACGCCCCCCCCAGGGTTGCCACCTCATCCCATTAAACCCGAACACATATGAATTACACAGGTTCTAAGGCTAATTTAATGCAGGTGAGGCACCAAGTGAGTTTAATTACCTCCTTAATCAGACTCAGAAACTGTGTAATTCATATGTGTTCAGGTTTAAAGGGATGAGGTGGCAACTCTACCCCCCCCCCTCCTGAACCATACCAAGCCACATGCCTTCAACATGGAGGGGTGCAATAGATCACTCACCGCTCCGAATATCCTTAGACTGGATCAATGGATCAGCTGTGTGTATCCTGTGCAGGTGCAGGCTGATAAGTGCACGTATGAAGAAAAGGCTGGACAGCCGCACTCTGAATCCAATGTGCAAAATGTATTCATAGCAAGGTGCAGGTACAGATACACGTGGGGGTGAACCACAAGTCCCATCTTACGCGTTTCGCACCATGGGCTGGTGCTTACTCATAGCAAGACTTTACAAGGCATATGCCAAGTATACAATCAATAAAGGGTTTCAAACAGCGCAGTAAGTAAATAAGTAAATAATCTTCAATAGCAGCTGAACACTAAAGGCAATCCATCAAATCCCTCAATACAAGTCCAAACATAAAAGAAGTGCAGCGCTTAGTGGAAATTCTAGTTAATATTCGATCACCCAGTGTGCTTCTTAATAGAGACAGGTGCTGTAATGCTAGATATCCTCCACCAGCCACACCAAACTCTCACCTTCCTCAATGGGCTCTCATTACAGGAGCCAAGAAACGCCTGATGTGTATCAAATGAGGATAGTTGTCCTAGGGTAGGAGGCAGCCTTTTCGATTCACCGATCCCTCTTGTACCATAACCATATATCATTAAGAATACTGGTGTCTTAGGATCCTTGGATGAATAACTCCAAACTGGTTTTAAGCGCGACGTGAAGAAAATACAAACCTGAACATAACTCCCTAAACTACCTAACGGAAATCACAAGTCGACGATAACTTCTAATAAATGAATAAATGAATGACGCGACAAACTTTGGGAAATAACTAACATATGAACCGTATACGGAACATT
>BLSH010455365.1:53097-63455 GCA_018402905.1 Glandirana rugosa
GGTCCCAACACCCCTTCTCCGGGAACAGGGGTAGTTGTACCCCTGTTCCCGTCTCGGGGGGACGGGGTTACGTGGGGAGGTTTTTTTAACTTCCAAATTTTAAATTAATTAAATTAAAAATTAAAAGAAAACTAAGAGAAATCAAGTAACATGAAGTAAAATGTGTATCTAACCCTATTTTGGAAAACTTACATAAACACAAAAGTTCGTCACGTAAGTGATAATCAGTAAGTAGTGAACATCCATTAGTAACTAACTAACTAATTAACTAACGTTTGTGTACACAATAAGAAACAAACCAAGTACATAAATATGAACCGTATAGGTTTGTATTTTCTTCACGTCGCGAATCACCTTTAAGATCAATTATAAGCTAGTGGGTCACACGAAGAATTATCTCTGTCCACGACATTACGATCTATAGGCTGGTGGAGGATATCTAGCATTACAGCACCTGTCTCTATTAAGAAGCACACTGGGTGATCGAATATTAACTAGAATTTCCACTAAGCGCTGCACTTCTTTTATGTTTGGATATGCCAAGTATAAATACATGAACCAAACAAAGAATAACACATGTGTTTGCAATCAATTAATCAATCAATCAATGATTACCTACAAGTGATGAATGACTAATAGTGAATGCACTGCTTGAAAACACAAATACATTCAAAAGGTTTTATCCCAATCTATGTGTAAAATGAAGTACAATGAACTAAAGAGAATCAAAAGAAAATTAAAAATTAAATTAATTAAATTTTAAACCTTCAATTTTTTTGGAGGGGTGCATTGGGGCAGGGGGGCTCTGCCCTTGTCCCCATGTTGATGGGGACAAGGGCCTCTTCCCCACAACCCTGGCCGGTGGTTGTAGGGGTCTTCAGGCAGGGGCCCAGCAATTATGTGCATTTACAGTTAGGCGGTCGGCAAGTGGTTATACCGCCATTGCCTGCCCCATCAGACGCCCACTGCCTACAAGCACATTCTTCCTTGTTAAGTGAAATACAAGTGCGCAGCTTTGACTATTTGCATGTACAGCAGAAGAATAAAGGTTGCCCTCCCCTCCACCCTGGATATTCACTTTGATATCCACAGCACGGGAAGGAGCTCACTGGATTTCTAACAGAATCAATCAGTATTTTTCTATACTTGTATTTAAGACTGTATTTACACTATAGCACTTCACGACTGTGTGCAACAGCGCACGACGCATATGCACATTTTTTTGCTCTACATGCATGAAGTAGCTTCATTTCAATGGAGTACCCTACATGTGGCAAAGTAGCTCATGCAACTTTTGGAGCTTTACACTTTTTTTAACTGCATGCTCTTGATGTGTGCCGGACACTTCTTCATTTGAAAAATGCGCATCTGTTTTGCCACGTTTGGGATATTATTAACAATAAATGGCACTGTAGGCCTCATATGTGGTTTTTGCTCTTTGCTTTTGCGCAAACTCACATAAAACCACACTATTTTGCGCGTGTTTCCAAAACTCTATAGTGCAGCTGCAGCATCATAGGCAAAACATGGAGAAAGGTGGATGTATTGGAGAGATGTACTAAATATACACAGTATTGTCAAAAGTATTGGGGCACCTGCCTTTACACACACATGAACTTTAATGGCATCCCAGTCTTAGCCCATAGGGTTCAACATTGAGTTGGCCCACCTTTTGCAGCTATAACAGCTTCAGTTCTTCTGGGAAGGCTGTCTGCAAGGTTTAGGAGTGTCTATGGGAATGTTTGACCATCCTTCCAGAAGCGCATTTGTGAGGCCCGGCTCACAGTCTCTGCTCTAATTCATCCCAAAGATGTTCTATTGGGTTAAGGTCAGGACTCTGTGCAGGCCAGTCAAGTTCTTCCACCTCAAACTCGTTCATCCAAGTCTTTATGGACCTTGCTTTGTGCACTGGTGCGCAGTCATGTTGGAACAGGAAGGGGCCATCCTCAAACTGTTTCCACAAAGTTGGGAGCATGAAATTCTACAAAATGTCTTGGTATGCTGATGCCTCAAGAGTTCCCTTCACTGGAACTAAGGGGCCAAGCCCAACCCCTGAAAAGCAACCCCACACCATAATCCCCCCTCCACCAAATGATTTGAACGAGTACACAAAGTAAGGTCCATAAAGACATGCATGAGCAAGTTTGGGGTGGAGAAACTTGACTGGCCTGCATAGAGTCCTGACCTCAACCCCATATAACATCTTTGGGATGAATTAGAGTGGAGATTGCAAGCCAGGCCTTCTCATCCAACATCAGTGCCTGACCTCACGAATGCACTTCTGGAAGAACGGTCAAACATTCCCATAGACACTCCTAAACCTTGTGTGCAGCCTTCCCAGAAGAGCTGTAATAGCTGCAAAGGGTGGACCAACTTAATATTGAACCCTACAGACTAAAGACTGGGATGCCATTAAAGTTTATTTTGATAATATAGTGTATATACAGTATTTTTAATTTTATTTTGCTGAGATATCTGCTTTAAAGCTATAGTTCTTGTAATAATTAGGGATTTTTGCAACTTAATGTAGCATGCGCTATGAATGACAGTAAAGACTGGATAAAGTAAAATGTAGCCAGTACGTCTACTCATACTTTCATGTTTTTAATTCTCACAACACTGGAGTTTCCAAACATTCTGCAGGGTTTTTTTTTATTTTTTATAATGTTCATGCCAATAAATAATTGATTTAAAAATTTGGATTGCCAATTTCCATTGGAATGCCCATGCAGTCACCACTAACAATCAATATATATTAAACTGGCAGACAAAACATATAGGTTATTTGGGGATACGTTAAAATAAATACATATGATGCCTTGGTAACAGTATAATTACACAAGAAACAAGTGTTCCAAAATAAAATCGTTTTGAGTCTGGTCTAAATACTGTGAGCATGGCCTGCATTTAATGCTTACTTGATTTCTTACCAAATTAACTGTTCAATAAAAAGAGAACAGGGCATAACATTGGTCGCTGGATACGCCAAGTATCGCCTTTTCTTCATAGATCTGCTCAGTGAACTGTACTGTTTAGCCATTTGTTCAGGCCTCATACGTATGGATAAGTTCTTGGTTCAGTCTGAACACAGCGTACCGTATACAATCGCGTATTTGCAGAGTTTTTTGACACTGATTTTGTGTCAAAAAACCGAGATTCTGCTTATACGCGAGTCAACAGCCGGTACGAGCGCGAGGGCACATTCCGCGGGCACGCGCAGTGGCTGAGAAGCATTCCAGGGATGCCGTCACGTCCGCTGATGGCCCGCTGGAGGGCGGAACTTCAGCTCAGTCACACTTGTGACGTGACTGGGCTGAAGGTAAGGGCAGAGGACACAGGCACTTCCTATGAATGGAATAAGGCTGCTGTGTCCTTCTTATATGTAAAAATGTAAAGGAAAAAAAAAACAGTTTGGCAATTCGATTAACTAACCATATTAACGATTATTGTGTGAACAATAAGGGTTAATATGGTCAGATATTCAAATGACAAAATAGTGTTTTTTTTTCTTTGCATTTGACATATGTGAAGAACACAGCAGCCTTATTCAATACATAGGAAGTAAGTATACTGTACTGTTAAAAATAAATAGTTGTACATACACACACACACTCCCGATTACATGGCCACTTCCTATGTTAGGGTCCCTAGACGGATTTGGGGTCTTTTAGACCCCAAATCTCTTCTAAAGAGGACCTGTCATTAAAAAAATACCGTAATGTCTTTTTGGTACATACAGAAATTTTTGAAATTTACCAGTGGCTGCTGCATTTCCCACTTAGGCTTATACGCGAGGCAATAAGTTTTCCCATATTTTTTGGGCAAAAGTAGGGGGTCGGCTTATACACGGGTCGACTTATACACGAGTATATACGGTACATAGTTTTGTTTTTTGCATTTTGTAAATAGGACTTCTGACAATCTCTCCACCAATAGACCCCCACAGCCACCGGGCCAGGGTTGTGGGGAAGTGGCCCTTGTCCTCATCAACATGGGGCCTAGTTGCTTTGCCAGGGGGATTCAAGGTACCCTTCCCATGTTGAGAGCATGTGCCTGGTATAATTCAGGAGTGGGGACCCACATGTCCATTTTCTCCTATTTTGGCCAGCCAGGTTGCATGCTCAGACAAGGGCCTGGCCATTTTTTCCCCCACCAAACCAAATTGAAAAATGTTCTTTGGTACATGTTCCCCAGGGCAGTGTCCAGCCCCCAATGCCATTCCTTTGACAGTCCCTTGCCTATTAGCCTAGAAAATTGCCTTTTTTAAACAATTTGCTCCCTCTGACTTTAATGGGATTTAGACTTTTCCAATTTTTGCCGAACCCACCTGGAACTGGAGAAATTATACCCCCTCAAACTCCCTGCACCCCACAGCTTCTCATGGACCTGTCACCACATCCTCAACATCCCTGTGCAAGGAGGTACAAGGGGTTTCAAATTTAGAACATTTTTTATGCTGTAGCTTTCCAGTCCTTAGATGTGGTGGCTGCATTCATTTTTTTTTTCAAGCATCAATTATCTTTATTTTTGCATGGAGATCCTGCCAGTAACATACTTACTTGACGTGGTGGATTGATGGAGCTGGTATCTTAAGTAGGTATACTTTAGTACTATTGGTGTATTTGGCAAAACTGTACTGGTGGCATCCCAATTGGTGTCTAAGTGATTGGTGGACTGCTGCCATGAATCGAGGAACTGTCACTGAAGCCTTGGAATGTGAAAGCAATATATGAGTCTGAAGATTAAAGTCCCCACACTGGAATGAGTCCAAAATAAGGTTTTATTCCCAACATATACAGTATCTCACAAAAGTGAGTACACCCCTCACATTTTTGTAAATTTTTTTTATATCTTTTCAGCAGTGACCGGTCTTTATTATGGGAAGCTGCTCTACAGAAGGAAAGGTTCACACTGGAATACTGCACAGATCTGGAAAAAATACTCAAAGCATGCCAAGATCCAAGGAAGAATGCACATGACTAACCACTTCAGCTCTGGAAGGATTTACCGCCTTCCTAACTAGAGCACGTTTTGTGATATGGCACTGCGTCGCTTTAACTGATAATTGCGCGGTTGTGCAATGTTGTACCCAAACAGAATTGACGTCCTTTTTTTCCCACAAAAAGAGCTTTCTTTTGGTGGTATTTCATCACCTCTGCGGTTTTTATTTTTTGTGCTATAAACAAACAAAAAGTGTCAATTTTGAAAAAAATATTTTTTTTCCTATTTGCTACAGTATCTCACAAAAGTGAGTACACCCCTCACATTTTTGTAAATATTTTATTTTATCTTTTCATGTAACAACACTGAAGAAATTACATTTTGTTGCAATGTAAAGTAGTGAGTGTACAGCTTGTATAACAGTGTAAATTTGCTGTCCCCTCAAAATAACTCAACACACAGCCATTAATGTCTAAACCGCTGGCAACAAAAGTGAGTACACAACTAAGTGAAAATGTCCAAATTGGGCCCAATTAGCTATTTTCTCACCCCGGTGTCATGTGACTCGTTAATGTTACAAGGATGGTGTGAATGGGGAGCAGGTGTGTTAAATTTGGTGTTATCACGCTCACTCTCTCATACTGGTCACTGAAAGTTCAACATGGCACCTCATGGCAAAGAACTCTCTGAGGATCTGAAAAAAAGAATTGTTGCTCTACATAAAGATGGCCTAGGCTATATGAAGATTGCCAAGACCCTGAAACTGAGCTGCAGCACAGTGGCCGAGACCATACAGCGGTTTAACAGGACAGGTTCCACTCAGAACAGGCCTCACCATGGTCGACCATAGAATTTGAGTGCACATGCTCAGCGTCACATCCAGAGGTTGTACTTGGGAAATAGATGTATGAGTGCTGCCAGCATTGCTGCAGAGGTTAAAGGGGTGGTCAGCCTTTTAGTGCTCAGACCATACGCCGCACACTGCATCAAATTGGTCTGCATGGCTGTCGTCCCAGAAGGAAGCGTCTTCTAAAGACAATGCACAAGAAAGCCCACAAACAGTTTGCTGAAGACAAGCAAACTAAAGACATAGATTATTGGAACCATGTCCTGTGGTCTGATGAGACCAAGATAAACCTATTTGGTTCAGATAGTGTCAATCGTGTGTGGCGGCAACCAGGTGAGGAGTACAAAAACAAGTGTGTCTTGCCTACAGTCAAGCTTGGTGGTGGGAGTGTCATGGTCTGGGGCTGCATGAGTGCTGCCGGCACTGGGGAGCTACAGTTCATTGAGAGACCCATGAATGCCAACATGTACTGTAACATACTGAAGCAGAGTATGATCCCCTCCATTTGGAGACTGGGTCGCAGGGCAGTATTCCAACATGATAACGACCCCAAACACACCTCTAAGATGACCACTGCCTTGCTAAAGAAGCTGAGGTTAAAGGTGATGGACTGGCAAAGTATGTCTAAAGACCTAAACCTAATGAGCATCTGTGGGTCATCCTCAAATGGAAGCTGGAGGAGCGCAAGGTCTCTAACATCCACTAGCTCCATGATGTTATGGAGAAGTGGAAGAGGACTCCAGTGGCAACCTGTGAAGCTCTGGTGAACTCCATTTCAAAAGGCTTAAGGTAGTGCTTGAAAATAATGGCGACTACACAAAATATTGACACTTTGGGCCCAATTTAGACCTTTTCACTTAGGGGTGTACTCACTTTTGTTGCCAGTGGTTTAGATATCAATGACTGTGTGTTGAGTTATTTTGAGGGGACAGCAATTTTTCACTGTTACACAAGCTGTACACTCACTACGTTACATTGTAGCAAAGTGTCATTTCTTCAGCGTTGTCACATGAAAAGATATAATAAAATATTTACAAAAATGTGAGGGGTGTACTCACTTTTGTGAGATACTGTAGTAGGTGCCATAGCCAACGCATTTCGGGGACCTCACATTGCCCTCTTCATTTGGGTTTAAAATATATAAAACTTGCTGTTATGGACCAAAAATTGTTATTTAGACTCTGTATTGAGAAAACTCAGCACAGATTTAAAGACCTAGGTCGATTGCGCTCTTTGTTACCCTAGGCTGCTTGCTCCTAATTTGGACTACAGAAGAAATTTCCCCGCTCAGTTCCATAAAATTGTGGAGTTCTGTAGTTTACAAAAGTGAACTGAAAAGGGAGCACAGGATAATTTCATTGTTAGTGTTAAAGTGGTTGTAAAGGTTAATTTTTGTCTCTGTTAAATAACAAACATCTCTATACTTACCTGCTCATTGCACAGAGTGACCCCGAACCTCCTCTTCCCGAACCCCTTGCTGCCTCTCCTGCCTTCTCCTCTATGTCCAGGCTATGTCCAGTGCACCCACAGGAAGGCACTTCCCAGGGAGGCACTTGTGCGTGTTCACTTATGAGCCCTGCTTTCTGTGTCAATGGACGCCCGCCCCCTTCTCCTTCGTCACTGGCTTTGATTGACAGCGCTGGGAGCCAATGGCTCCCAGTGCCCAGCACAGCCAGTGAGACCTGGAAGTGAGGGGAGAAAAGAACTACAGATGTCCACACTGCTGGATCAAATGAAGGGCTCAGGTAAGTAAAAGACTCGCAGACCAAGTTACTCGCAATCCAAGGTTTTACTGTACTTGGAAAACAACTGAAACTTCAGAAAGTTTGAAGTCTGATGATAAAAATATCCTCAAATTACTAGATAAAACATCTCCCTCCAACAATGCCAAGCTCAAACCTGCAATTCCACGACATGGTATTTAAATAGAGATTCTGTGTTTAACTAGCAAAGAGATTCATATTTTGGTTGGTAATTCAGTTAGATCACTCTAGTTCTAGAAACCCATACGGAACAGAGAAGCAATCACAATGGTTTATTTATCTTCAAGAAGTCATTCAGCAGAAGTACCCACCTCTGTTCTGTGCTTCTCCACCAACAGAAAACACCCTTTGAGTCTAATGACATCTATGCCCATAACATTATGCATGCTCAGTCACTGCAAGCATAAAATTGGGAATGCAAGATCTAGTAAACTCACCTATAGGGAATGGGAGGTAAGTTGAACGAGGGCCTGGAGGAATATTGCACCAATATGTTTCAGGCGGCACTAGGTCACATGGTCTGTGGTTGTTTTGAAGCTGGAACTTGCATAGATTTAGAATTTAACTTAGTTTCCAAGCCTTCTGCAGGTTTTGGATAATGCATGAGCCAAGTAAATAATTAATTTAAAAACTCAGTCTGCCAATTTTAATTGAAACATCCAGGCAGCCATTGCTAACAGTCATTACAAATTAAACTGGCAGACAAAATCTGCAGGTTATGTAGGGAAAGGATTCAAATGGATACACATGATATCTGGATAGCAATATAATTATCCATGGAATCCAAAGCAAAGTTTAAAAAACAATTATATTTTGAGTAGGTCTGGTCTAGATGCAGTATATGCATTTTAAAAGGCAGAGAACAAGACAAAGCAAAATCACATAAAGTCGCTGGATACACCAAATATAATACAGGAGCTTACTGGATTTCTGGCAGATCAACAGGTTCTTTTCTGTACTTGCAGTTGATAAGTGAATTGCAGATATGTACTGAATATGCCTTTAAAGTGGTTGTAACCCCCCAACAAATGCTCCTGTTCCTTCAAAGCATTATAAATAGCACAGTGCTTCTGCAGTGCCAATCCCACCTGTTCCTGTGTTCTCCTATGTGTACTGACCACGGTAATCATGGCTGCTGATCCATGAGAGCATGGTCAGATTACGTGCCCCCGTCATCCTGCTGTGTATTCAGAGTCTCTTCTTCTCCCCCTCCCTCTCTCCCTGAAATATCTGTAGTCTGTGCTCTGAACCCTTGAAAAAAGTCTCATGATCAGTGATGCAACGCGTTGGGTAGAGCCGGGTGACATCACTTCCGGCTGCGGCCGAGACTGGAAGTCCTAGATTCAGATCGTTGTTGACTTTTCTAGTCTTTTATGTAAGCTACTATTTTTTAATAAAAAATATTTTATGGAATGCTACACTATGGAGATTCCTTCTATCTTTATGTGTAGCCATGTTCTCCCTTGGGAGTGGCTGGTAGTTGTGGTTCACCTGCCAGCTGCCCTCAATCACACCATTTCTCATGCATCCGGAGTCACGGAACAGGCCGGTACTTTGTTTTGTTGCTTTATTTTAGGCGATAATCTTGGATAGGAAGAAGGAATAACTGTGGGATGACCAAAGGATTAGATCACTGGACCGTCTATATACACTGCAGTATATACAACTCCTTCCTCCTCCAGCAAAACACTTGCAGACAATTCCTCTCCTTACTTCACTCCAGCTCGCTGCTTAGTTTCCTGGCCTGAAAGGAAATTTATCACGCCTCCATGACACCTGCTCCTCCACCCCAGATAGCACATGGTGAGGCCTGCACTTTTGCTAGCAGGACCCCCAGACCACCCATTACAGGCAAAGGCCACGGGCTCCAGATTGTGAAGCCACTGGCCCTCAGTTGTGTAGCTAAGTATGTTGGTGCTAGCGGGGTATTGACGGACTACAACTCCTAGCCCATCCTCTTCCAGGCCGCTCCGGCCTGCCTTGCTGTCTAGTGACACTCCTTTCCCTGACTGGCTCCTCTGACCTCCACAGACTGTCCACTATCTCCCCCAGCCTGCTCCAGCTTTCTCGTCCAGCTCCCAGGGTCTGTCACTCACAGACACCGGTGTATCCTTTAAAGAGTCCTCTATGTAGCTTCTCTGCTGCTCTCCTGCTCCCTTGTGCCGCTCCAGGAATCAACTCCTCTTCCTGGCTGCACCCGAGCCACCAGGTCTCAAGGTCACCCCCCCTAGAACAGGGGCTCCCTTCCTGGGTGAGGCCTCCACAGCACCTCTGCTGCATCTCTCTCTTCCACCCGACACTCTCCTCCCCCCTGCTGGGCAGATCACTGTATTTAAGGAGGCCTGCCCCCTGCCAATCCAGATAACATCAAATAAAAAATATTCAGCGCATCAAGATATTATAAAGAGACTAAAGAGATTGCCAGCTGAACACAAAAAAGGCTATTCATAAACCTTCTGTAAATCAAAGTATCAAAAAAGGTATAGTGCAGCGCAAAAATTGTCTCTGGGTGAAGAGTTAATATATTTCAACGTCCATTGCAAATAATTTCTTGTGGAGAATAGAAAACAACAAATCCCACTGGTGAGACAGCGTGCAGTCCTAAGAGCATGCAGGTGAGGGAACACGTGGGTCCTGCCACCATAGACACTTATAGCCTCTCACCTTATCCACTCGACCCGTGAGGGTCACACAGCATGAAAGTATAGATTATCCCTGCAGTCAGAACATCTATTCCTGAATGGTTCCGTCAAATCCCTCCAAACACCGTCCAGAAAGGATGCCACAGGAATTGCACGTAAAAACAA
>BLSH010455365.1:80169-91465 GCA_018402905.1 Glandirana rugosa
ATCTCTGTAATGTATTTTACGGGGATGGACGAACGGTAGAGGAGGTCGTGACATTCGACTCGACGCGTACGCCCTACGGTATTATCTGTCCAACCGTCCTGCACTGACATCTTCCTCTGAGTGTCGGTCTTCGGGCCTCTTCATTGGCCCGGTGGGGGGTGACGTCACTCCTGCGCATGTGCAGAAAGCTGGCATCCCGCATGCGCAGCTCAGCTTACAGTGCTGGAGGAGATGGCAAGCAGGTAGGGGCATTTTATGTAATGTCTCTAATGCAACAAAAGCCGGCCTGCTTGCTGTTTTTACAGTGGAACTTTAGGGGTAGGACCAGCAAAGCCGGGACGTGTTCGCAATCTACCTGTCGGCTCCCCGCTGTCGACAAGTAGGTTGCAATCCCCGGCGTCCTAGCAACCAATTACCTGTTGGTGAACTTGAACCAGTACCCTGCTGCCTCCCGCTCTCCGCTCTGCAGTGAAGATGGGAGCAGCGGAGGCTGAGGGGTAGGACCAGCAAAGCCGGGACGTGTTCGCAATCTACCTGTCGACTCCCCACTGTCGACAAGTAGGCTGCGATTGATGGCTTGCTGGCCCCCGGCCAAGATCATCTTTCTTTTCTAGCTCTGCAGGTAGGGGCATTTTTATGCAATGTCTCTAATGCAACAAAAGCCGGCCTGCTTGCTGTTTTTTTACAGTGGAACTTTAGTTCCACTTTAACTTTTCATATTAAGAAGCTGGTGATTGGTTGCTAGGATCCCCCCGGCGTCCTAGCAACCAATTACCTGCTGGTTAACATGAACCAGTACCTTACTGCCTCCCGCTCTCCAGTGAAGATGAGAGCAGCGGAGGCTGAGGGGTAGGACCAGCAAAGCCGGGATGTGTTCGCAATCTACCTGTCGGCTCCCCGCTGTCGACATGTAGGCTGCGATTGATGGCTTGCCGGCCCCCGGCCAAGATCATATCTTTGTTTTCTAGCTCTGCAGCTAAAAGTGCAGCAGACTTTATATTTCTGAGTCACAACATAACAATGAGGCGCAGTGCTCAGACAGAAAATAACGCCTCAAAAAAAGGATAAAAATCAATCGCAACCAATGGGTTCTTCGTTCATTTTTTTGTACCGGTTCAGCAATCGGTGCCAAGGGCAGAGGATCCCCTCTGCAAGTCCAATATAAAGTATCACAGAACGGCCTGAGTCAGGGCGCTACCTAACTCAAGCAAGTCCTTTTACGGCACCAATGAGCCGGTGAGACAAGGCCCAGCAAAGACAGACACAAGGCTCACCAGTCACAGTCCTCCTCTCACAGAAACAAAAATAGTCCATTGTACTCGATGGAGGCATCTGGAGGCCTCATGCTTCTCTACAACTGCTCTGGAGAACCCCGGTGCTTCAGTGCAACACCCCTGTACTCCATTCTGAAGGTGCTTGATGGCAAATCACCAGGCAGCACCTTCCCGAAATACTTGCAGTGACTTTAGACTCCAATCGGTGCAGCCAGCCCTCCACACCATATAACCTCCAGGAGCTCAGGCCTCTCCACAGCCCAGCCACACACCAGCACCAGCCAGGTACTCTTCCTGGAATTCAGCCAGTTCCACACCAACCGAGCCCATAATGCTCCTGTAGACTCTTGTGGTAAACGGCCAGGCCTCGCATAGTCACAAACCAAAATGGAAGGTAGAGTGAGCTATAGGTGACCAGTGGTGACAAAATCAATAAAGAGCGGCAGTGGATCAATCAGAAGATCAGGGAATTAATGTGGTGACTCCAAATAGCAGCAGCAGAGGACAAAAGGGACGAGTGATAGGCACTTCCTTTCTTTGTAGGTGCGGCTGCTGTTAACCTTCCCAGCTTCAGAAGACCGCCACTCAGGACAGAATCTGGTAATTGGTGTCTTATCCAAAACCGTTCACTTCAAGTGGATGTTTGCATCATAAGACTCTTGCTGCTCACCAGAAATAAAAACATGCCAACATTGACCTCATAATGGAAAAGCTTCATCGTTGGATCGCTGCCCTCATAAAGACGCAGTAAATCGACAACGGGAAGGACCACACGTTTGCCTCTTGAAGTGACCTGGAAGGTCTCCCCAGCAGGTTTTATACGAAGGACTTCATTTTTCAGTTTCTTGGGGTCCCCACAGGAGTGCTCGATGACTCCTTTCCTCATCAGCTTTTTAGCGGTGTATGTAATCTCCTTGTCTTCTAAATATTGTATCTTCCGGATCACACCATCAGGGCGTGACTTGCGGCAGAGGAAGTTGTGGACGCAGTTTTTCTTGTACCTTTTGCCAAGGTCTTGCATATCTTTAGAGAGCTTGTCGAATTCAGCTAATGCCTGACTGATTTTTGTTAGCTGGACTTTAGTTTTCAGACGCAGCTCACGTTCCTCTGTTAGTTTTTGGGAAGTTTGGTGAAGGACATCTTGGTCCCTTGCCCCTGAGCATAAGCCGTTTGTTTCCTCATGGAACATTCCTTCAGGCTCAGGACAAAACATACCCTGAACTAGTTTTTTGTTGGCATTCCTCAGGTTGTCCATTTCAGTATCCAAATCTTCATAGGGAGGAGATCTGCAGCTTAAACATAGACAGAATATCATTCTTTCCTCTGAATCAACATAGGTAGCTGCATGAGTGTGAAGTAGACCCTCTAATTGAGGGATTGGTCCAATGCCCTCATACACTTGGTAGGCGAGGTCCGTGTGGTCACAAAATACAACATTCTCATATTCAGAAAGTAGAGCATGAGTATCGATGATGTCCTGTGCAGTCATGGCTATCGGATGACTGTGTATAGCATCATATAACTTGATAAAGTTGAACTTTTCCTCCGGTTCTGGAGTGTTCAGAACTTCCTTAAAGTATCTCCTGAACCCTGAGGAGGTTCTGCTGACATAGTTGTCCACATCATGTGAAGTTGCTGTTCTGACAGCGAAGGATTGCATGGCCAGGCAGACAATATGAGCCACAAACTCAAGGTTCTGCAACTGGAAAGAAGCTGCATATTCATGTGGATCAATAAGTTCAAAGAGATCGGGTCTCTCTATGGCTGGCCGGAGGTACTGAGAGAGAAAATAGCTCACAGTAGTCATCACTACATCTTCACTTTCCTCTGGGAACCTTTTCTGCAGGGATTTTTGAAGGGCTTTTGCTAGGTATCTCAGCCCATAAGAAATTTTGTCCACAGATGACAATATGGACTTTATGACTCTGTCAGCCATGTTGTATAAAGCGTTATCGTCAGTTTCAGGGGCTTCATCAGTGGTTATTCCTAGTGAACGTTTAATTCTTTTGAGTAGGTTGTAAGGCACAACTGCAGCCTTGTATGGATTGGTGCTAAGCTCATTAGTGAGGGCGAGTATCTTCCTTTTTGCTGGTTTGAGCACCTCTACTAGGGCACCGTATTTTTCTTGGTGTGTGTAAAATTTCTTGATCAGCTTTAAACTTATGGATTTTCCACTCATTATATCCTCAATGGTATCCAGTTTTGTCTCCACTTCCTCACAGAGTGCAGCTTCCATCAATTTCACGAAAAGGTATTCTTCTCGTGGTGTGGAAGCGTGGTTATAGAGGCTATAGAGCAGTCTGTCCACGATCGTTATGGTATCCTCGTGTTCCGACATCTGGCCAATGAGCTTAGTCAGGTAGGTTGGGTCTGTCTGGAGACAATAGAAGAGGTGTTCATAGGACTCCAGTCTCTCTCTGTTCTTTCTGGCCTCCTGAGCCTCCTGCCTCTTCGCGGTTATTGCCTCTTTAATTTGTTTTCTATTACGATGGTTCAGTTTTTTGAATCTGGACAGCAGATCCTGCTGAGTGGCTTTGCCCTTTATTAAAGCTGCAATGTCTTTATCTCCGCCTCCTGTTGTAGGACCCTTTTACATGTAGAGTATACATTTTTCTGCAGCACGTTCAGCTGAATCTGCTCAGCAAGTCTTCGGTCTGCAGGATCCAAGGGTTGAGGAGAACCTCTGATCTTCCTCAAAGGTGGATTTTCATCTCTCATTGATGGAATGTTGAGTTTCTGGGCCATGCAGCTTTTGATGAATTCTTCAAGGTCTATAGATGCCTGGGCATCGTCGTTCTGCCTCAGTGCCCCGTCTTGGCTCTGTGGGGAATCCACTTTGGGGTCGTTGTTCTGCTTCAGTGCCCCATCTTGGCTCTGTGGGGAATCCACTTTGGCGTTGTTGTTCTCACCCAGAACCCGGTGTTGGTTCTGAGTATTTGAGGAATCTGGTTTGGGGTCGTTGCTGTCACTCAGAGCCCAGTGTTGGTTCTGAGAATTTGGGGAATCCGGTTTGGCATTGTTGTTCTGCCTCAGTGCCCCATCTTGGCTCTGTGAGGAATCCAGTTTGGGGTCGTTGTTCTCACCCAGAACCCGGTGCTGGTTCTGAGTATTTGGGGAATCCGGTTTGGGGTCGTTGCTCTCAGTCGATGCCCCGCGTTGGTTCCAGTTTTCCAGGGAACACCCCGGGTGTGATTTCTGTGTGAATTCTGTCTCTTCCTCCTGGGATAATGAAATCATCGATCTCCAGATCTCTTCATTCCAGGCGAGGTGCCAATTACAGTGGGAAGAGGTCTTCCTCCTCCGGGGGGGGGGGCGTCTGTTGGCGTTGTAGGTCATTGGCGCTATATACTGAGAGTATATATAGAATAGTATACAGATAGTATCTATAGAATGTAATGTGAAGGTCGGAGGATAGAGGGCGCACGTCCGCTCTCTTCTCTCTCTCTCACTACACTGACGCTCAGCTCCCCGCTGCGCAATAGGTGACCTCCCCGTGTGATGTCATAGTTACAGCAGGCAGCGAATTGGCTACTGCGCACGCGCCAAGTTCGATGGGCGGGCTCGAAGTAGGATGATGATCACGTGACAGGCAACCCATTCTCTCGCTGACGGGGAAGCGGGCGGAGTTTTCCTCGTAAGCGAAGCTGGGTGGGCGTGTCTGTTTCGCTGTCCTCCAATGAGGAAAGGAAGTTCTGTAGGTGGGCGGGGCGCGCCGGGAATGCCGGGAGTTGTAGTCGGGCCGGCACCGCAGGGGATGCCGGGAGTTGTTGTTGGACGGGGCCGGAGGGGATGCCGGGAGTTGTAGTCGGGCCGGCCAATAAAGGCCCCCCCCCCAGGTCACCACACCCAGCAATGGGGACACTGGTTCTGGTGGCCTAGGGGTCCCCAAGAGTTTCCCTTAATTTGCAGGGATTTCCTCTCACTTTGTTTGGCTATGGGACAGGAAGTGAAGAGAAATCTCCGCAATGGGACGCAGATGGTGAAAAATAAATCTAACAGCGGTTATAACACTTCCTTAGAGCCCTTTCACACTAGGGCGGTGTGGGCCCTAGTTTGAAAAAGGAGATATATTGGGGACAGTGGAAGAGGGGGAGGATCATGGAAGACAGGATCAAACAGCCTTTTTACACAATGCAAAGGATTAACCCTTTAGGTTCCACAGTGAGTATAACAAGCATGCTTTACTGCATATACAGACTGATTTTACTGTTGTGGGTTTAGTAACATTTTAAGGCTAGGTTCACATTGATGCGGCTCTGCGAGAGGCATTTTACACGGGCACAGCAGCCCATTCATTTGAATAAGCTGCTATTCCTCCTGAAATGCAGGGATAGAAATCGCAGCCCAAAAGGGAACTGCAATTGCAGCGCAGATGCCATTTCCAGTGCGCGCGCATGCATGCAGCGTCTTTTTCTGTGCTGGTGGTTGCAGATGGAGGAACAGGCGTGGACCTGCAGTGGGGACCACCTAGCCTGAAGGCACATTTGAAAATGATCCCTTGCAGTGGGATTGCACTTGTACTGCAAGGGTTAATTGCTGGTTGAGGTCTGGGTACCGGTTAAAGTAGATTTACTTACCCAATCCTCCGCTCCTCCACACTTCTAGATCCGTCCCCCTGGTCTTCCCCGTGCTCCACTGCTCCAAGGTCTAAACATCATCAAGGGGTCATAGCCCTGTACTGAATGTGATGACGCCAAGAGACAGTTCACCGATGGAACGTGGGGGAGTGGAGGATCAGAAAAGTAAAAGTGCTTTTCCTCTCCCCCAGACTAAGCAAGCAATTCATTATTTTCAAGGTTCCTGGAGTTCGGCTTTAAGTCTGAAATGTTATCATTTTCCTTTTGCTGAAGTCAAGTTATGATTTATCCTAATTAGTTGTAATAGCATAAAAATCTCATCTTCCTCTCGCTCTTTCTTTTATAGAATATAGTTTTGTAATGAAAGCAATCATTAGAAAATGAAACACGGTAAAGCACTGAATGCAAAATGCTTTAACCTACAGCAACTTTCATCCTTCCAACTGTGATAAACTGATGAAATAAATACTCCAATTAGCTTTGGTACTTAGCTCCCCGCCCCTATCAGTGCGCCAATTTGTATGCAGTTTATGAATATATAATGTATATATATTTTATATATTTATGTTCATGTATGAATATATCTGCGTAGAAAAAGTCTTTGATCAGACGCTAATCAGGCAATATGCTGCCCTGTCTGAATGCACATACAGCTGTATATTGGGGGAGAATGTGTACCCTTATTCACCACCTACCATCTCCTCTGCCTTTTTGGGGGTGGTGGCAAACCAACGCCACAGTACACCCCCCCCTACGCGGGAGACGGACGGGCAGGCAGCGAACCCCCCCGCGCAGGAGACGGACGGGAAGGTGGCGATCAGAGGCCTCCTTACCTTAGGAGGCAGATGACAAGGATCCAGATAGGGCTGCTGCTCCTCGCTCCAGCTACTCCTCACTCCGGGGCCATTGCTTCTCCTCCCGGCAGAACAGGAAGTAGGTCCTGAGACCCAATCGGCCGGAGACTATCTGGCCAATCGGGTCTCAGGACACGCTTCCTGATTGGCCGGGAGGAGAACCAGGAAGACAATAGCAAATGTGCATTCGCTATTGTCACACAACTGAGTGGGCTCAGGACGCAGTGCTCTGCACCCCGAGCCCACCATTTTTTGAAGCCAATTAGAGCCTCAGACTCTAATCCTGTGCTTAAAAAAAATAAACCCATTGAAATCCATGCATCCAGCGTCCTGCATGTAGATTAGGGGTCGGGCGCATGGATTAGGGAGCGGCGACCCTTATGGACAGGCCGCCACTACAACCTACCGTCTCCTCTGCCTCTTATTAGATGCAAAAGAGCAAAACTTTTTCAAATGTATCAATTATGGACAAGATCCCTAAATTACATAGAAAAGTGACGGCAGAAAAAGACTGAGTAGTCCATCGAGTCTGCCCCTTTATATTTATTTTTATTTTTTTTTTTTTACATTAACCTTGTTGTCTGACTATAGATTTATGATTATCCCAAGCATGTTTGAAGCCATTTACTGTTGACTGTCTCACAACCTCTGTTGCTGGTTTATTCCAATCATCAACCATCCTTTCAGTAAAATAATACTTTCTAAGATTAGTTTTGAACTTCCCTCCAGTTGGTTTGAGGTCCCTGTGTTCTTGATTTTGGTTTCATATTGAAAAGACTGCCCTCCTGAACCTTATTCACCCCCTTGATGTATTTAAAGGTTTCAATCAATGTCTCCCCTCTCCCTTCTTTCCTCCAGACTGTGCAAATTAAGTTCCTGAAGTCGCTCTTGATAGGTTTTATCCCCCAGACCTTTCACCGTTTTTATTACCCATCTCTGAACTCGTTCTATTTTATCAATATCTTTTTGTAAGTGAGGTCTCCAGAACTGGACACAGTATTCTAAGTGAGGTCTCACTAAAGATCTATATAGAGGAATCAGAACCTCCTTCCTCCTGCTGGTGATCCCTCTACTGATACATCCCAGAATTCTATTTGCTTTTCCCACTGCCTGGTTACACTGTTTGCTCATTTTGCAATCATCTGAAATAAGCACCCCCAAATCGTTTTCTTCTGTAGTGCTGGCTAACACTGTGCCCCCAATGCTGTACTCTCTAAGCGGATTCTTTTTCCCTAGATGCATTATTTTACATTTAGAAATATTGAACTGCAGTCTCCACTGCTTTGACCAATCTTCCAGCAATGCCAAATCATGTTTCATGTTACAGACCCCTCCAGGGATATCAACCCTATTACACACCTTTGTATCATCAGCAAAGAGACATACATTGCCCAGCAAACCTTTAGTTATAGGGAACAGGGAAGGGATTACCATTGCCGCAACTGAATCTTGCCTCCAATATTCTGATAACTCCCCAACTTTCTCTAACTGCTGTGAAATAATCTAAAGAAGGCTGTAATCCCCTGCTCTGTGCATTGTGTCTGTGATGCCGTCTGAGGACAGTTTAGAGCCATTAATGGGTGCAATGGCCACCCAAAGGTGGTTTCAGCAGCACCGTTTTTAAACACAACTGTAGGAAAAGATTTCCACCACTTGGCCGTTCACAAACGGTAAGTAAATGGTTACGTTAAGTAGAATTTCTTGTTTAAAGAACGTTTGATTTTCTAAATGTTTATGGGGTCAAATCGTAATGAGAAAATTCAACGCAGCAGATGGAAAATTTTTCTTGATCAAACAAATTTCTAACAGAGTGTGTGTGATTTTCGTTTGGGAAAGTCCATTCACTCCAAAATCAAATGTTAAACGCAAATGACATTTTGTACTTTTTTACTTTTTTGATGACTTCTGACAAGTCCTTGAATGTACTGAGAATTTTCAAATGAAGTGTATAGTCAGCTTTATTCAATAAGGGTGCCTGCACGCTGTACTTAAAGTTATTGTAAACAATCACCTTGTAAAACAACCCATTCAGTTTAAACACTCTGGAAGGTTTTACCCCGTTCCTGACCAGGCCATTTTTTGTGATACAGCACTGCGTTGCTTTAACTGACAATTGTGCAGTCGTGCAACACTGTACCCAAATAAAATTGATGTCCTTTTTTTCTCCCACAAATAGAGCTTTCTTTTGGTGGTATTTGATCACCTCTGCGTTTTTTATTTTTTGCACTATAAACAAAAAAACCGACAGTTTAAAAAAAAAAAAAACAATATTTTTTACTTTCTGCTATAAAACATATCCAATAAAAAATTTAACAAATCTAATTTCTTCACCAATTTAGGCCAATATGTATTCTGCTATATTTTTGGTAAAAAAAAAATTAAATAAGCGTATATTGATTGTTTTGCGCAAAAGTTATTGTGTCTAGAAACTATGGGATTGATTTAGGGACTTTTTATTTTTTGAATTGTTTTTACTAGTAATGGCAGCGATCAGTGATTTTTAGTGGGACTGCGACATTGCAGCAGACAAATCTGACACTGTGGGATTGATTTACTAAAGCTTGAAAGTGCAAAATTTGGTGCAGCTCCTCACAGAAACCAATCAGCTTCAAGGCTTTATTGTCAAAGCTTGATTGAATAAGCTGAGGTTAGAAGCTGATTGGCTAACATGCACAGCTGCACCAATTTTTGCACTCTCCAGCTTTAGTAAATCAACCCCTGAGTCAGGGGTAGGCAACCTGCGGCCCTCCAGTTGTTGTAGAACTACACTTCCCATGAGGCATTGCAAGGCTGACCTGTACAATTACTCCCAGAGACATGATGGGACTTGTAGTTTTGCAACAGCTGGAGGGCCGCAGGTTGCCTACCCCTGCCCTAAGTGATTACAGTGATCATTGCTAAAAAGAAAAAAAAACAAAGCACTATAATGACACTGGCAGGGAAGGGGTTAACATCAGAAGCGATCAAAGGGTTAAGTGTGCACCTAGGGAGTGCTTTCTAACAGTGTGGGGGAATGCTGTGTCTGGAGGAAAACAGAGATCCGTGTTTCTGCTTATCAGAAACACAACATCTTTATTTTCCTCCCTCACAGAAGGTCGATCTGCCTTGTTTACATAGGCAGACCGCCGCTCTGCCTCTCCTGTGAACAATCACAGCTGTCGGCCCCGCTGATTGGCTTCCACTGTGTCCAATCACATCGTTAATGGGGCTTTGGCTGCGCGCGCACGTGCCCTAGCGCTGATCACATGAATCACCTACAGGTAAGTGATTTTGCACTTAAGGGCCACCCTTCCGCAGTATATGTACGTGGGGCGGTCCTGAAGCGGTTAAAATAGAAATGATAGGCAAAACATTTTTGTATAAATATAAAAAAATATTATAAATACCTTCTTCCCCTTTTTTATAAGTGATCACGTTCTCTCTGTCCTCAGCTGCATAAGAGTTGGGGAGGAGAAGCAGCAGGACACTGACCTTCCCAGTGAATGGCTGTGCAGTGGAGCTGTGTCAGGACAAGTTTGATCATTGACGGAGAGCAGGCTGAGTTTACAGCATAGCTAGTGAACTGACCACACTGTGTCCTCCTGCATAATGTGGTCAGTTTTTAATAGGAAAGCAGAACAGCAGGGATTTCACATAAAGAAAGCAATACAAACAGAACAGGAGACTTTCTCATACAAGTACATGGTTCGGCTTTAAGTCTGAAATGTTAAAAGTCATAGTTTTCCTTTTGCTGAAGTAAAGTTATGATTTATCCTAATTAGTTGATTAGTTGTAACAGCATAAAAATCTTGTCATCCTCTCGTTCTTTCTTTTTAGAATATAGTTGTGTAATGAAAGCAATCATTAGAATATGAAACAAGGTAAAGAACTAAATGCAAAATGCTTTAACCTACAGCAACTTTCATCCTTCCAACTGTGATAAACTGATGCAATAAATATTCCAATTAGCTTTGGTACTTATATATAATGTATATATATTTATGTTCATGTATGAATATGTCTGCATAGAAAAAGTCTTTGATCAGACGCTAATCAGGCAATATGCTCTTTGCTGCTGTCCTGTAAAGCGCTTTGAGAAGCCACCTTTAAAGGCGCTATATAAAATAAAGTTTATTATTATTATTAATCAGGCAATATGCTCTTCACTAGAGTTGAGCGAACACCTGGAAGTTCGGGTTCTGCTGGTCCGTCCGAACTTCGGGACAAAGTCCGGGTCCGGGTCCGGACGGAACCCGAACGATCGCACGGACAACGAACCCCATTGAAATCAATGGGGACCCGAACTTTTAGGCACAAAAATGGCTGTAGGAAAGTCCTGGAAAGCCCCAGAGGGCTGCAAAAGGAAGTAAAATGGGGGTAAGGGTAGGGCAAGTGCCCTACAAAAAAATGGGGACAGGGAAATAACTGTAAATATTTTTAAAAAAATAAAAACATAAAAAAAGCAAAAATGGAGGTGAATGTGGATCATCTTCAAACTGTGTCTGAAAAGTATTAATTAACGGTAGAAGCCATATAACTGTTCTAAAATCATCTTCAAACTAGGGCAAGTGCCCTACAAATAAATGGGGATAGGGAAAATAAATTAAAATAA
>BLSH010455365.1:98017-125820 GCA_018402905.1 Glandirana rugosa
GGGGGGGGGGGGGGGGGTTGAAGCACGTGGCTCTAATAGGCTTCATAAAAGGGTGGGCTTGTGGCGCCCCAATCCCACCCAGTTGTGTGACAATAGCGAATGAATATTTGCTATTCTCACACTGATCCTCCTCCTGGCCAATCAGGTAGTGGGTCATGAGACCCGTCGCCCAAATGGCCAAAAGGAGATGAGATCGGGTTGGCCGCCAGTAGGAGGAGGGAGGAGATGCTAGGGGACCGAGGGAAGAGAAGCCTGCAGCCCAGAGAGAAGCCACTCCTGTCGCTGCCTGTGAGATGGGGTCCAGGCCCTGACTGACCGACCGAGGCGGGGGCCTCTGTCCCTTCTGTGAACCGACAGGGGGGGGGGGGTTTGCTGACTCCAAGAAAAAAAACACACCAGCTGCCACTGCATTTGAGAAAGTCCATTCACTCCAAAATCAAATGTTAAAAGCGAACTACATTTTGTACTTCTTTGATGATTTTTGACAAGACCTTGAATGTACTGAGAATTTTCAAATGAAGTGTATTGTCAGCTTTATTCAATAGGGAAAAATGCTATTTACCTTGCCAGGGAATGCTGTATAAGAAATGCTCATATTAAGCATTTTTGTGCCGGTGTTTGGCAGCTTCTAGCAGCATTTAGGAGCATTAGCGTTTATAAGTGTTTTTGCAACAAAAGATTAGGAAAAGAAAAAAAATGGACATTAGAGTTTAGGAGCATTTAGCATTTTTTCTGCCAGAAAAATACTCTCAAAAACGCAAACCAAAGGGTTTTTTTCTGCCTCTAAACGTTGAGCTTAAAAAATAGCTCTAGACTACCTAATGTGCATGGACATGTAGTATAACATTAGCTGCTTCTAGAGGCATAAAAAAATTCCTCTAGGAGCAGCATTTTTTTTAAGCCAATGTGCATTGTCCCTAAGACCCCTTTCACACTTGTGCGAGTTGTCCTGCGTTTTGGGACTGCAAAGTCGCATGACAAGTCCTTCCCCATTATTTCCAATGAGTACCATTCATATCTGTACGACTTTCAAGTCATGCCGACTTCAAAGTAGTCTCTGCATTACTTTGGCCCAACTTTGATGCAACTTGAGGTCCATAGACTTCAATGTTAAACCCTCAAAGTCACATGCAAATCTCACCTGAATAATATAGATGCCTTTTCTGTACTATTTCTGTACTATTTCTGTACGACTTTGTAATATGTTTTCATTATGTCAAAGTTGCAACAAAGTCGGACCAAAGTCGTACTGATCCGAAATCGCAGTAAAATCGCGGCAAAATCGGCCTTAAGAATATTATATAGTGCTTTTGACTCCTTCAAGGAACATTTTGGGCTCTCTAATCAACAATTTTTTAGATATCTCCAACTTCGCCATGCATTCAATTCTCAGTTTGACTCTCGCTTTCTGCTTTGCTCTAATCTGGGGACCACACTAAAGGAATAGTCTCTGTCTAAACCGACCTCCGTAATATACAAGGCCCTTCTGCCCTCAGTCCATTTTGGATTAAAAGCGTTATTTGACAAATGGCGCAGGCATACCCAGAGCTGGACGCGGAGGGCTGGGAGGAGATCTGGAAATACCCCTTCTCACAGTTAGTATCGGTTAGAGACTGACTAATTCAATTCAAATGATTGCACCAGATGTACATGACACCCTGCAAATTAGATAGGATATACCCCTATTCTTAAATCGCTTGCTGGAGGTGCAAATGTCCTAAAGCGGACTTTCAACATATGGTCTGGTCCTGTCCCGAGATCCGGGACTACCGGAGTAAAGCTACGGACTTTATCACTTCTCTCACTACCATCCCCATACCTTTTGAGGGTTGAGGTCTGCCTGCTGGGTTTAGTCAGCTCCTTAGCCCACTGGTGGGCAACTAGAACGCTCCTTGGACTTCTCCTATTTTATGCACGAAAGGCTATAGTTATCAGGTGGATGCAGGCGGTGGCCCCTACGCTCAACGCCTGGAAGGCATTGGTGAACTCGCTAATCCCGCTTTATAAAGCTATATTTGTAGCCAGAAGATGTCCGACCAAATTTGATAGGATTTGGCTGGAGGCAGATGATGCCACGCAATGAGCTATTGTGCCCGCAAGTTTTAGTATTTTGACGGACCGGCATGCACTCATTTTCATTACCTAGCCTACTGTCCCCTCGGCACAGGAAGCAACTGTACTAGTGGTAGCAGAATGTGGCGGACCGACTTTGGTCCCCTTTTAGCACTCATTATCCTAGCAATTCAATTAGAGCACGGGGCTGTGAGCTTAAATTAGACTTAAATTGGTTTATTTTACAATGCTTTGTTTCTTTTTCTTTTCTTTACTTTTTCAGTTATGACTATGTTAGTAGCACAAGCCTGGGCATGCCCAAAGGCTTTGTTTTGTACACTTTTCTGAAAAAAGCCAATAAACAGAGTTGGTAAAAAAAAGAAAGAATATTATATAGCATGTATGTATATTATAATAATAAGAAATCCAATCAGAGGGTGTAACGCGTATGGGTGGGAGGAGCCGAAGCCCGTGATGTCACATAGCAAAGTCAACATGGTAAGCTGATGATTTTACACACTTGTTATTTTGATATCCTTGTGAGTGTTTTTATTGCTTTTTGGTTTATAATAAATGTTATGAAATAGAGAGTACTATGGCGTTTCTGTTTTATTCTATGGTTTGTTATGCTGATGACTGAAGAGTGAGGAGGGAAAGGAAGCAGTTATACCTCGAGACGAGAGTTAGAGGAGAGTTTGCTGTACCTCCCTTAGGAGGAATCTGTCAGAAGCATATATGACTCTGTAATGGGGTCTGATGTTTGAGGTGAGTAGGCATTTCACTTTAAGGTGGTGGGTCATCAGAAATACAGTGAAGATATATGAACTGTCACTATTTCATCACATTATATTGGACTTTTAGATATATGTTTATTTTGCATTAATATGTGTGTTTTCTGATCACTAATCCTGCACAGTGTGGTCAGATTTACTGGGTATAATTTATATGCACATTATATTGGGCTACAACTTTTTTTCTGTTTCAATGTATTTCTTGGTTTTATCATACAGTGTAAAAGATCCAGTGCAAACATATAAATCGTCCATGCAGGGGCTAGCGATTGATCAAATAGTACAGAAGATTCCTTTTAAAAATTACAAACATAGCAACCATTGAAAAACAATTCTATACTATGAAGATTGTATCAAAGAATAAAGAGTGCTGAAGAAAAAAAAAAAAAGGCCATTGTTCACAGCCTATTCACAGTCGTCCCTGGGGTGGCACAACTTCTGTCATCAACCCCAGAGGACAGAGTTTGTATAAACAAACAGCAGGGGTGCCAGAAAGAAGGCAGAAGGGAGAAAAGGAGGAGAGATAAGATCCAAAAAAGAGTAAGGCTGGTTTCACACCATTGCGGTGCGAATTCCAGCCTGTCTGCTGCTGAGAAGGGGCGGAGCCGCCATTCGACGGCTCATGTCCGTTCTCGCAGCGCATCGGCTGCTCTGGGAGGGAGGGGGGGGGGGTGCAGCGAGGAGGGGAAAAATCCCTGCAAAATCGCTGTTCAATGCGGAGCACATCTGCGGGTTAGATGCGCTCCCATTGAACTCAACAGGCTGGGAATTCGCACCGCATTGCACAAAAAACGTGTGCGTTTTTTGTGCAATGCGGAGTGCGAATGCACCGTACATATGTGAACCGGACACATTGAAAACAATGTGTTTTCAAGTGTCCTGCGAATTGGATGCGGTTTAAGCCGCATCCAATTCGCATAGGTGTGAACCCAGCCTAAGAAAAAAAAGAAAGAAAACTCAGACTCTGAAGTTTCGCCGGTGACAGTCAAATAAGGCCTGAACAAGCCTGTTGAACAGAGGAAAATTCATATGAGACCCACGGTTCACAGATCTTGAGAAGTTTGGAATGGGAATCATTCACAATACTGGACATCTGCTCACGGAGCATTAGAGCGGTTGTACGTGACTTCACCCCTTGAAAGGCAATGTGTGGGGTCTTCCAGGCTTGTGCTATGGTCCATTTGGCAGCGATAAAAAGGTAAGTGGCCAGCTTCTGCTGGGGTGCATGTAAGACAGGTATCGGGCAAGGGCCAACTTAGTGTCTCTGCGAACCGTTAGATGGAACAAGGTTTGGAGCAGGCCGAAGAGCTGGGACCAAAACCCCACCTGTCTGACATAGGACCATAAGGTATGGAGGTCACCATACCTTTGTCCACAGTTGCAAAAGCATCTTTCACCACTTCCCAGGCAGACATGAGCAAATCGGGCACGAACCCAGTACCATCTGAAAAGGACCTTATACACAGCTTCAAGTGTATTCGTATAGCACTATAGTTCATTTTTGTTTAAGCAGGGATATGCAATTAGCGGACCTCCAGCTGTTGCAAAACTACAAGTCCCATCATGCCTCTGCCTCTGGGTGTCATGCTTGTGGCTGTCAGAGTCTTTCTATGCCTCATGGGACTTGTAGTTTTGCAGCATCTGGAGGTCCGCTAATTCCATATCCCTGTGTGTTTAACATACATTTTACCCATTGTGCTGCACTTATTTTATGGTATAGTAAAGTGTGTGTATAGCCTTTTTTTTTTTGGTTGGATAGATCAGAAAAGGATAAGAACATGTTCATTCTGTTTGTCTGTATACACCGTATTTGCTGACAATTTTTAAGAAACAGATATTTACCAGACCATGGAGTCAAATGCTCTCTTCCATGGAGCCAATTTTTTCTGGGCTTCTTGGTGCCACTATTTTGGATCTGAGAGCCGACTGTGACTTCCATGTGCAAGACGTGGTAGCACCTTGAGACTGGTCCCGCACTTTTGAGTGAAGGTCTGCTTCAAGTTTTTAGTGCTGTCTGTGTCACCATGGGGTAGATACCAATGGAGAAAACCTCTTCTAATGACAACAGGAATATTCCCCTCTATGTGTAGAGAATTCCTTTCACTTTTTTGTGCAGCTCTTGGATGGGATGCAGAAATAGAAAAATAAACTGTCTAGGGTTTTCACCATTCTCTACTCAATCCAAAAGTAAGTTTTAGATTTATGTACGCTTTAAATCCCAACCGTTCTCTGTTTATTATTCTGATAACAGTGACGGTTTTATTAAAACAATGTGGTGACAGGTTTGCTTTAATTATCTCCCATTTTTTACATTTCTAGAGGATTGGAACTCCCGATCACCAAAGCAAATAAAGACTGATTATAGAACCCCTTTGTGCGAGTACAATATACAGTCTCTCCAGCGTTAGCCTCTCTGATAAAAAGCAGAATCTCGGGGGGCCCAGAATCCGAGAATGCACAGAGCTGATACAAGCTCGTTACTTCCCCTTCCCTGGATAGCACCTCAGATTTAAGCCCCAACTAAGCTCGGAGCTGACAGCTATTGCACTCGCTACACCCCGCGGGCTTATTTTGACGAAGGTCGCAGGCACAGTGAAATGTATCTTTTGCAAGTCTCAATTTGTTTTTCTATGTTCGGGCAAAACCTTCATAAATCTGCAAGGAAAACACATAAAGCCTGCAATTCAAATGTGTAAGGACCAGATGAGAAATGTAAATACGTTTAACTTCTAACACTTTGCAGTAAAGCTGCCTCACTGTAGAGGCTGTGTTCACCGGCCATTACTGAGTAAATTGGGATTTTCTAGCCTTCGAGTTTGGCAAATGAATGTATTTGCTGTCACTGAATTTTCTTCATCACCTTTGCAATATTTTTAATTGAACTTTTTCAGATGTGGTGCTCGTCTTATGCTCACAGGCCCACGCTGTCTTTTGCCTGGAGAAAAAAAGCAGTGTTAGCCTTATTCATATCGCTTCTATATTTTACTACTCAAATATTTTCTTTCAATTTTTATTGATTTTAAGGCGAACAAGTAAGCATAGAGGTCAGTATAACAAGTAAGACAACCAGAGTGCCATCGTGGATCACACAATACACAAAGACAGGAGCTCACATGGACCCCTTCATGGAGGAATAAAGAGTCATACAACTTAAGTCCAGAAACTGAAATGAGACCTTGGGTGCAATCATAACATTGGCTTCCACACATTTCTCCGAGTCAAGTCCAATGTTCTGAATTCAAAACTTGATATGGAAATAAAAGCAATCTTCCCCTGTTTGTTTCCTCCGGTGCCAGTGTTGGAGAGAGTAGTTCAAGCATCTTCTACCAAAGCTTTATTTCCATTACCTACTTGTTTCTATTGGAGAGCACTTTTCACAAATTCCATTTGCCCTCTAGAGAGAAGTGGGAACGGGATATTGGGCCTATTCCTAATAATGCCTAGGAAGTGATTCTTTGGGTTGCCCCATTTGTGTCTCTTTCAGCCTCACACAGGCTAACCCAGTTCTTTATATAGGACCCTGGAATTTCTGTTTGCTATTGGTTTAAGAGCCGATTCGGCTTGTTCTAGATGTGGTAATTCGAGGTTTCTGATACACCTATTATGGCGTTGCCCAAAATTCCAGAGGTATTGGGAAGAGGTTGTGGGTACATTTAATGGGATCTTAGATGTGAATCTTCCAGTGGATCCTCTTACATGTTTAGTGGGCTATGTTGACTGTTCAGTGCTTAAACCACCAAAGCGGATTACTGTGATATGTCGGCTGCTTGTGGCTTGGAGACAAATTGCCCTTAAGTGTTTTTCCCCATATCCCCTGACCATATCTGACTGGATATTCGATCTTAAGTGCATTTTCTACAAGAGACATATTTTCTTTCTTAGAAACTCAGCTAATAGGTTTGACTCTATTTGGTCACCATGGCTAGACCACATGAGTTTGGTATCAAGGTAGGCCCCAACTGCATTGTAATTGAAGCAATAGCCTTCAAATTGTTTACGGCTAGGCAAGGCTATAGTCTTTTAGATTGTAAGCTCTAACAAGCATGTAGATGGTTGCCTACAGTATGTTAGGTAGTTGGCTGGTCCAGGCTGGATGAGATGCCGTGATCACTATGGAACAATAAGAGAGACTGCTGCATCCAGCAGTAAGTCTGAAGACCCCGAGAGTCCAGAGAACTGCCAAGCCTTGGGAAAATGCCAGATATGGACTACCACCTTGTTGAGGTACACCTGGGCAGCCTAGTTCAGTTAGAGAGCAACATGTTGTACTGGAAATGTACTTGTTGGAGTAAAGTTGCAACGACTGTTTAAAGCCTAACAACCACCACAGTGTTTGATTGTCACATAAATGCGGTAATCTCCTTGTCCTGGGCATTGATGAACACACGCATTCAAGAAAAGTACTGCATGTGCGAGGCCAGTGGCGCCACCCACAAGCAAGGCCCTCTGATTCCTCTTGTATTGAATTATATTGTACCTGTACTGTTTCCTTCTACTTTGTAAAGCGCTGTGCAAACTGTTGGTACTATATAAATCCTGTATAATAATAATGGTAGGCAAGTGAGGGAGGCAGATAATATGATGGCCGAATATAGGTGAAAGGGAAGGGTGGTAGGAATCAGAATCTTGGGGGGGGGGTGGTATAGAGAAATGAAAGAAAGAGGTAGGGAGAGATATAAAGGGGAGGAAGTTAAAGTAGAATCCAAGGGCCAAGGTGCACCAAACCCTGCTAGTGGAGTATAAAATTAGATGATGAGAAGTGTATCAAGGCTCTGAGGGCTACAGCAGGGCACCACTACCCAAATATTTTATATTTTAAAGTGTGTCTCTAAAAGAGACGTTTTCGTTGAAAGAGTAGGAAATGGTTAAAGCTTCTATCATATTTTCTTTTGCTCTATGTGTCCCAGAAACTTCCTGTCCAAGAGACACAATAGGAAGTACAAGGCAATCTCTCCAAAATGAGGAAACGTTTCCTTTAAAATGACATTAAAGGTTTATTAAAAAAATAAAATTAAATAACAAACGTGCCTTACTTACCTGCTCTGTGCAATGTTTTTTCACAGAGCAGCCCTGATCCTCCTCTTTTCGAGTCCCCCGCTGGTGCTCCTGGCTCCTCCTCTTCATCCAGTGCCCCCAATAGCAAGCCACTTCCTCTGGGGCCACTGATGCATGCTCGCTCGCTCCTGAGCCCCGCTCTATGAGTCCATAAGACACAAAGAGTCGTGATTTGGCCCAGCCCTCTTGGCTCCCGGTGCTGTCTCAGCCAATGGGGAAGGAGGGAAGCTCAACTCTGCACATTGAGGGATCAAGGTTCCATGATTAAGGGTGCCCAGAGACATAGGAGGGTGGTTGCCTGTGTCAGACAATCTAGTAGTATCTGTAAAGCCCAAGTGCTTTATGAACAGCAACATTCTGTTCATATAATAATACAATGAGGGAACAGAGCTGATTGTGTAGATAGATTTTGCCAGCAACACTTATCCAAGAGGTGAGTTTTTAACCTGCACAGTCGATTGTTATCCCAGACAGCTAGCAGCCCATTGGGTTGCCTCTCATAGATATTAGAGCCATCTGAAATCAGGTGACTGCCATCTCATGGAAATGAGGGAAGAAAAAACTTTTTGGTTGGACTTTAAAGGCAACTGGGACACCAAATAGTATAAAAACTAAACAATTTTATTTGTACATAAACAATGTTAAAACAAAAGCACGTGTAACAGGTGGATTGATAAAAACATGTGCACAAACGTATCTAGCAATACCAGTAATAATACATCAAATCACTGCAGTGATTTTCCAGATAAATGAACAATTGAATAAGTCCTTGTACATCAACGCATTTTGCTTTATGCTTCCTCAGGACACACAGCAGGACAGAACAGGAGTAGCTTAGCTCCTTCTATGAACTCCTGCAGTGATGAGATGAGAAATAAACACGTTATTTGATTATTTTAGAAGGTCGAGGAAAGACTATTAAAGAGGAACTGCAGTCTGCTCACATAATTTGTATTAAAAACATTTTTGCCATTCTGAAGCTCCCCTCCAACCACTTTCCATATTATTTTATATATACTGTGATTCTGTACTTGCCAAATATGCTGCAGAAATCTCCCTCCACTAAGTCTGGCTGCAGCCATTTTAACTGTGGGCAGCTGAAGCTCCTGCCTGTTCACCTCTTGGATTTACACAGGCACACAGAGGCAAACCTCCAGCTCTGCAGCTTTCATTGCTCCTCTTATGACTTCCTCCTCCCTTCCTGGCAAACTCTCACAAGAGTGAGAGAGAGAGCTGTGCATGATATCATAAGCCTAGGCCTAGGCTAATGACCAGGCAAGAAACAGGAAGTGGGCTGTATAAGGTATTTACTGGCAGAAAAATAAAATTACTATCCAAAGTTAAAACAACAAGGGTAGAGGATTTAATAGATGGAAAGTTGAAAAAATGACTAAAGGTCCACTTTAATGTGTACGAACTACAGCAGCCAGTTTGACTACTTCTTCTATTGTACATGTGTCTGATCTTGTATTTGCTATGGGCCCAGCTTAGGATTGTATGTAGATTTCATACTGCACTAGACTAGCTTTTGTCAGGAGTGCCGTCGTTTGACCGCACGACACAAATATGTGGCATCAAGAAGTGAGCCTTTTATGGATCCCCACGTGTGTTTGTGCTGGGAACACACTTCATTGTGAGTCCCCAAAATGGAGATCCAGTTGTCACCAACACCAATATTATTCCAATAACATGACACTGTGATAGCCAGTCACAGTGACCACCAGTGCTAAAACCCATAACCTATATTTGCTGTAACTATCTCTCCGGATCCATCTATAGCGCTTTTAAATCTGAAATCGGCAAATCTTACACGTAATCAGTTTAAACTTCTTCTACAAGTTACAACAGGGGCAAAAGTGTGTCCCATAGACACACTCCTAAACCTTGTGGACAGCCTTCCCAGAAGAGTTGAAGCTGTTATAGCTGAAAAGGGTAGGCCGACTCAATATTAAACCCTACGGACTAAGACTGGGGTGCCATTAAAGTTCATGTGTGTGTAAAGGCAGGCGTCACAATACTTTTGGTACTACAGTGGTGTAGTGCTTAGCACTGTTGCCTAGCAGCAAAAGGGTCCCTGGTTCGCATCTCAACCACGACACTACCTGCCTGGAGTTTGCATGTTCTCCCTGCGCCTGTGTGGGTTTCCTCCGGGTACTGCGGTTTCCTCTCACACTCCAAATACATGCTAGTAGGTTAATTAGATCCAGTCTAAATTGGCCCTAGTATATGTATGAATGTGAGTTGGGGACCTTAGATTGTAAGCTCCTTGAGGGTAGGCACTGATGTGAATGCACATTGTATATGTAAAAGTGCTGCATAAATTGGCGGTAGAGTCGAGCGAACCAGAATTGTAATGCTCGGGTTCGTACCGAACTTTCAGGTGTCCGTGTCCCGAATCCGAACCCGAACGTTTGAGAAAAACATTCGGGTTCTGGGTTCTGGTATTTTATCACGCATGTTGAATAGCTGCAGAGCAGCCAACTAATGGCATGGCTGTGATTGGCCAGTGTATCATGTGACCCAGCCTCTATATGAGGCTGGAGTCACAGTGCTGCATGTCATATGCTCTCAGGTTAGTGTAGGGAGAGGATGCTGCCGGCGCTGTGAGGGACAAATTGCAGTTATAATAACTAGGTAGAGATTACTACTACTGCTTTGAGGGACAGATTGTAGATCTATAACATCTCATCCTGCATTACAGAAAGATCTGATTACAGAACGATCTCTCATCCTGCATTACAGAACGATCTGATACTGGACTAGGTAGAGATTACTACTGCTTTGAGGGACAGATTGCAGATCTAATAACATCTCCCATTTTTCTTCCTTTTGCAGCCCTCTAGCACTTTCCTGGACTTTTGCTCAACTCTAATTGACGGCGCTATATAAGTACCTGAAATACATTTTTTTTAAAAAAGTGTAAAAAATATAGTGTATGTGGTATCGTCATGCATGTAAGGATTTGGAAAATCTATTTTGGAGCTTTTTTTGGCAGTCACTCATGGTAGTGGCATAGAAATATACAGTTACATTTTGCATACTTGTAAAGGGTGCAAAAAATGCACTAGACACATGAAGGTTATAACCTGAAAATTTAGAAGTGAATCCAATCACACAAGTTGAGAATGGGAGTACTGGCACTACAGTTGAAAGGAAGCAAAGTTTGACATTTTTGTCAGTTACAGAAAATGATAGCTGCAAATTAAATTGATAAATAATAATTACATACATTTATGAGCTGGCCTTTGACGTCCCTCTTGGCCTCTCACAAACTTACTCAATTGTTCATTCTTCATTGTGTTTATAGAACACCAGATAAATTGTTTCACTGTGGTAGAAGAGATCCGCCTAACTGGCCCAAGTGCAATGTACACAGTGGAGATTTTATTCACAATTTCACATGCCGTGGCGTTGCCCAAAGTTAATATGGTGCTGGGCCGAGGTCTTGCAAACTATATCTCTGGTTGCTCAGCATACTAACCCACAAGACTCTATGATCTGCCTGTTTGGAAAAGGAAGCTTTTCAGCCAGGGGTTCTCATTATGGTCTCGAGATTACTATCTTTGGCTAGAAAGCTAATTGGCAGATACTGGATGTCACCCAGCCCTCCGACTAAAAAACAATGGACTGAGTATGTAAATTAATTGATACTACAAGAACGACTTACATACCAACACTGTCATGCCCAACTTAAATTTACGATGGTCTGGCAGGGTTGGTTGGATGTTCCAGGGCTGGCTCCGCTACAATTGATCATGGACAGGTTGTTGCAAGTGTAAACAGATATTTCTATGTCAAAAATCATATAAATTACAAATGAGCAGCCTCTTAAGCAATCTGCTTTATATATTTATCACAGATCTTTTTATGTGTATATTATGGGTCCTATCTTACATACAACTGGGACATGTGGTAATAGTTTGTTACTGTTTTTTCTTCCAATAAGTGACTTGCCTATTTTTTATGTTCAAAACAGTTTGCCTACTGTAGCATCTAGAGCTGTGGTCTCCAAAGTGTGGCCCGTGGGCTGAATGTGGCCCTTCCACTGATATGAGGCACTATTCCTTCGACTGGCACCATGATGGGGAAATAATTCTCCCACAGAAACTAGAAATGGGACACAATTCCTCCCACTAACACAAATGATGGAGCACTATTCCTCCTACTGAAACCAATGATGTTGTTTTGTTTTTACTCCTACTGACCACCAAACCTATTGTTTACTTGCACCAATGCCAGGGCATTTTATGCTCCCACTGGCCACAGTCTGCCCCCTTAAAGTTTGAAGGGCAGTAAACTGGCCCTTTGTTTTGGAAGTCTGGAGACCTCTGTTGTAGAGGAATGGTACAAGTTGTGATGTATCCTGCATTATTTGCATGTACTGTATGCTACATTGGATATGCTATGGTCTTTGTACTTTTGTATTCCTTACTTTTATATCAATAAAATAAGTCTTTTTGTATTCCTCACTTTTACTAAATAATATTAGTTGTATAGCAATTTTGTATGTTATATTAATCGGTTTTGGTTTTTTTTTTCATTTCTGTTTCAAAAGTTAATTTTTTTTATAGATATCTGCAAACTCCCACAACCTCATGCTCCAACAACATCACAGAGACTTGTTCAAGTTTCTTATCCTACCTAAAATCTGCACTGTTCAAAGAGATTTTTCTCACTAACTCTGCACAAAGATTTAATGTTTCCAAAGAAAATGCCACAGTAGGTTTATTGTTTCAGTGGCATGTGAAGTATGCTGTTTCAGGCTATCTGACAACCTTGCTGCATGATTAATTCCTCACTGATGAGCAGGCTGACCTTTGGGGAAGGGACTGCAGTTTGCGTTCGGAGAGAGCAGATATTTAAATTGTAGCATGTGCCCAGGCAATGGTCTAGCGTGCTAAACGAAGGCAATAATGGGGAAAGGTTAAAGATCAAAGACTAAAGTCCTTCAAGCTTGTTTACTACGAAAGGGAAATATAAGGAGGAAATCCATCTAATGGCCACCCATGGATCAATAGGGAGCTGACATTTGGGCATCAGATGGGGGGAAAAAAAGGGAGGTCATACTTAGGCTTTAAGGAAAACTGAGTGAAGTTTATTGTTTTAATATAGCTTCATTGCTGGCTACATAGCATCGGTATCTCACCATTTTATTTCAGATTGGCCAGGCTCACTACTACTGACTCAGCAATTGTCCAAAAATATAACCCATGCAAAGTCTTATTCTAACATAGCTAGTCACATAGGCTAACAAATTAATTAAACCACAAAAACAATTGGCTGAGGACATTTGCTGTGCAGTTACACATAAGCATGAAGCTAAATTGGTTTTGGAGGAGCAGGAAATATTCATGTCTTCAGATATCTTAATAGGATAATACTCCTCATCTTAATTATGTGTTCCTATGTACCATCAATCCTGTCAAACTATTGTTGTAGTGAAATGTGTATTTATTTTACTAGTCCATCTATCTACGTTCAGGATTCAGTTTCACAAACTTTCTTTGTTGTCTTTTGAAATGTTCTTCACCTTTTGTGAAGTCAAGGGTCATATCCAGCCATCAGTCTCTTGTCTTTACTGATCCGACTTCAGAGGGGTCTACACCCAATTGCCTATTGTCTTCCAGCCTTTATTCATGGTGTAGGTGCCATACCCTGTAATTTATTCCAATTTAGAGGTAAGAAGAAGAGGCCCAGCACTATTTATATATGTCCTAAGAAGTGACAGATGAAAGGAACACCAACCTTAATATTTCTTTATTTGTGTTTGTTGTATAAAGACTTTTCTGTGGGAAAGGAACTTCAAAAATAAGAGGACAACTGGAAATGCCTTTGGTGCCTAGTTCTACCCTTGGCTTCATCAACATGATTTCATATTCTAGGTAGCATGATAGGTAAAGGACATGTAAAATGTTCACATGTAAATTTAGTGTATTTACTTAAAGCAGAACTTCACCCAAAAGGGAAGTTCTGCTTTTCTGCCTCCCCACTCTACAACCTTTGGCACATTACATTTTTTTGGGGGAGAAGGTACCTAGATTTAATAGGTACCCTCTCCCACTCAGCCCCCCTCTCTGCCTGCAGCCCCTTGGGACACATCACAGGTACCAGAAGGCTGTGGGACCATTCACAGAGCACAGCGCAGCTCACACATGCGCAATAATAAGCGGCTGGGGAGCCAAAAACTGTTGAAGAACTGGCCAGGGTAAGGATGGCGCAGGATCCCTGAACAGGTAAGTGTCCTTTTATTAAAAGCCATCAGCTACAGTATTTGTAACTAGTGACTTTTCATTTTTTTTTTCCGTAGGTAAAGATCATCTTTAATATATACTAGGCTAAAAATACAAATGCGTTTTTTTATTACTTCTTAATCAGTTAAATGGGAAATATTAAAGTGGTGGTAAAGCTAACCACTAATTATTCTTAAAAATATTTCCTACACCTCCGCCTACTTTTCCTGCATACCTTATATAACAAAAATTAGTATACTTACTTTTTTAATCTGGTCTGGTTCAGTCATGTGATTCCACAGTTCCGGCTCCCATGTGTAAGGGGGCACTCGACAATATCTGTGAAATCCGGGACTTGTTACATCACCCATAGGCTCCCCATGGCCCAGCTGTTGTCAGTACTTACAGAACACAGAACTTTTGTACACGGGATAGGTAGAAGGAGGGCAGAGGGAATATTTGTAAGAATATAGTTAAGAATTCTTCCACTGTAAACTGAATTCCAACTTAACCCTTAACTACTCTAAAAACTGTCCCCTCCCCTCCAAACATTTATGCTTACTAAGCCCATGAAAGAAAAAAGTATATACTTGCCTATTTTCAGCCCGCTCTGATTAGGACATATGATCTCACCTGTGTCAGCCAGCTGCAACTGCAGGGGAAAGGAGAGAGCGTCAACAACAGCTGGTTATGCCTGCAGTAGTGACGTCACCCAGAGACTTCAGTGACCCATCCAATGTCGGCACTCCTTCCTTTCCCCTAAAGCCATGCTGACTGACACAGGGGATCACATGACTGGACCAGAGGGACTGAAAATAGTATATACAGCTTTCTAACACACAGTTAATTGTGTCACTGAGCACCAGTGCAAACTTAGCGCTGTCACTGAGCACCAATGAAAAGTTAGCATTGTCACTGAGAGCCAATGCAAATTCAGTGCTGTCACTGAGCACCAGTGCAAAGTTAGTGCTGTCACTGAGGGCCTGTGCAAAGTGTTGTCATTGAGTGCCAATGCAAATTTAGTGTTGTCACTAAGGTCCAATTCAAAGTTAGTGCTATCACTGAGCACCAGTGCAAAGTTAGTGCTGTCACTGAGGGCCAGTGCAAATTTAGTGTTGTCATTGAGCGCTAATGCAAAGTTAGAATTATCACTGAGCACCAGTGCAAAGTTAGTGCTATCACTGAAGGTCAGTGCAAAGTTAGTATTGTCATTGAGTGCCAATGCAAAGTTAGCATTGTCACTGAGTGCCAATGCAAAGTTAGTGTTGTCACTGAGTACCAATTCAAAGTTAGTGTTGTCACTGAGTACCACTATAAAGCTAGTGTTGTCATTGAGCACAAATGCAAAGTTAGGGCTGTCACTGAGGACCAGTGCAAAGTTAGTGTTGTCACTGAGTACCACTGCAAAGTTAGTGTTGTCACTTAGCGCCACTGCAAAGTTAGTGTTGTCACTGAGCGCCAATGCAAAGTTAGTGTTGGCACTGAGGGCCAGTGCAAAGTTAGTGCTATCACTGAGCACCAGTGCAAAGTTAGGGCTGTCACTGAGGACCAGTGCAAAGTTAGTGTTGTCACTGAGTACCAATTCAAAGTTAGTGTTGTCACTGAGTACCACTGCAAAGTTAGTGTTGTCACTGAGCGCCAATGCAAAGTTAGTGTTGGCACTGAGGGCCAGTGCAAAGTTAGCATTGTCACTGAGTGCCAATGCAAAGTTAGTGTTGTTGTTCTGTTTCAACTACAAGGTCATAAACTTTATCTTCAGCAACATGTAGGGCTTATACTGACCTGGTGATCTTTTTATCCCTTGCATCAATTCAGACAGCTTAAACTCAATAAACTCACGTTGAGGAGACAAACAATGAAGCCTTTCTAATGTTCCGTTTAATGATGGATATTCATAGGCAGAAAAACGATGAAGTTGTAAGCCACATAGAAGATGTGTACATGAAGGCAGCATGCTCAGAAATGAAACCAGAAAGAGAGAAGGGGAGGAGATATACAGAACTACGGTGGGAGAGAAGGTTCAGCTCAGACAGAAACAGACAGCTTAAAGACACAGAGCAATAATACACCAAATAATACACACAGATGAAATTATAATAATTCACATTGTGTAACACAACAGTTGTCACTGAGTGGGAATGCAAAGTTAGTGTTGTCACTGAATATCACCACAAACTTAGTGTTGTCACTGAGCGCTAATGCAAAGATAGTGTTGTCTCAGAGTGCCAATGCAAAGCAGTGAAAAACAAACTCATTAAAGTTGTAAGTTCTACATGTATTGTATTTATTGCCATATCAATCCCTTACTCATCACACTATGTATGAATGATAAAAACTGTTTCTACATCTCCTGAAGAAGGTTTCAAAGGTTACTCAGCTGCATTTTACCTCCTGTACATAGGAAGCAGCAAGAGGCCTGCAGTGGGCGTGTTTGTGAATATTTCTCCTGCTTTACACATGCATAACTAATAGGGGTTCCCAATCACTGGAGTACAGGGAGGAGGTTGACTGCGGCACTATATCTATACCTATATATCTATCTATAGAGTGAAGAACTGAACAAGTTGGCTGTATCTTCAGATTGTGTATAAAGGCATGACTTTTGTTTTTCCTGTAGTGTCCCTTTAAGTAGAGGGCACCCTGACTTTAGGGCCTTTGAGCTTTCACTTAAAGCACTTAAAGCAGGACTAAACTGTAACTGAGCACGACAAACTGAAAACGCTATTTAATAATTTTTTTTTAATATTCAAAGCAAACTCACCCATCCATGCATGTTTCCATGCTTTAGCCCCGGTTCACACAGGCACGCTGTACAATATTGCATGTGATTTGCACCACACTGCTGTGCAAATCACATGCGATGTCTGTGTGATGCGATTTCAGCCATACAAATAGTATGGCTGAAATCTCATCACATTCGGACTCAAAAGACACAGGACCCTTCGGCACCAGAATCGGATTGCATGGGTGTTCCAACCCATGTGATCCGATTCATGTCTGAACTGTCAGATCGCACTGTGATATGCGAGCTGAAAAGGAGGTGTCGTTAACAATGTATTGACACTCCCTTCAGTTCGCATATGACAGTGTGATGCGGGAACCCACAGTGGATTTGCAGGGTTCCCGCATCGCAATAGTGTACTAGGGCTCAATGTTGAGAAATCACTATAAAAAACAAACACTCCCCTAGCATTTTTAGCTGCAGCCATCTTTCTTCAGGGCTGATAATTCCTGTAACATTTACTTGCTCACCTCCCCTCCTCATATGGAAGAACAAAAAATGCCCCTGAAGACTTCTGGGATGTGACATCATTTTGGCCTAGGTCCAGAAACCAGGAAGCTACTAAAGATATGTAAAATAAAAAGTTTAAAGCAAGTAAATATAATATATAAGGATTCCCCGATACTGGTATCAGTGCCGATACTAGCATTCCAATGCTTCCAATCCCGGAAACCGATGTCGGCAGTGACGTGAAAGTGATGCCACTTGAGGACAGACCGCCTCTTCCTCCCCTCCGGCCAGTGCCATCCCCTGCTCTTCGTAGTGTCATTGCTGTCTCCATGTACCATACAGTGTATGTACCATGCAGTCTCTGGCTGTCTCCTGCACCATGCAGTCTCTGACTGTCTCCAGCTGTCTCCTGCACTTGCAGTCCCTGGCTGTTTCCGGCTGTCTCCTGTACCATGCAGTCTCTGGCTGTTTCCTGTACCATGCAGTCCCTGGCTGTCTCCTGTACCATACAGTCTCTGGCTGTCTCCTGTACCATGCACTCCCTGGCTGTCTCCTTTACCATGCTGTCCATGGCTGTCTCCTGTACCATGTAGCCTCTGGCTGTCTCCTGTGCCATGCAGTCCCTGGCTGTCTCCTGTACCATGCAGTCCCTGGCTGTTTCCTGTACCATGCAGTCCCTGGCTGTCTCCTGTACCATGCAGTCCCTGGCTGTCTCCTGTACCATGCAGTCCCTGGCTGTGTCCTGTACCATGCAGTCCCTGGCTGTCTCCTGTACCATGCAGTCCCTGGTCTGTCTCCTGTACCATGCAGTCTCTGGCTGTCTCTTGCACCATGCAGTCCCTGGCTGTCTCCTGTACCATGCAGTCTCTGGCTGTCTCCTGTACCATGCAGTCTCTGATAGTTCCTGTAACATTTACTTACTCACCTCCCCTCCTCTTATGGAAGAACAAAAAATGCCCTTGAAGACTTCTGGGATGTATGGCATCATTTTGGCCCAGGCCAGAAACCAGGAAGCCACTAAAGAAATGCAAAAAAAAGTTTAAAGCAAGCAAATATAATATATAAGGATGCACCAATACCAGTATACTAGCATTTTCGCGAGTGTCGGTACTCGGGAAAATGCTTCGAATCCCGGAAACCGATACCTGAAGTGACGTGAAAGTGATGTCGCTTGGGGGTGGACCACCTCTTTCTCCTCTCCCGCCAGTGCCACTTCCACCTCCTCGTAGTGGCATCACTGTCTCTTGACAGGATGTCTCCTGCACCATGCAGTCTCTAGTTGTCACCGGCTGTCTCCTGCACCATGCAGTCTCCAGCTGTCTCCTGCACCATGCAGTCTCTGGCTGTCTACTGCACCATGCATCCCTGGCTGTCTCCTGCACCATACAGTCTCTGGCTGCCTCCTGTACCATGAACTCCCTGGCTGTCTCCTGTACTATGTAGTCTCTGGCTGTCTCCTGTGCCATGCAGTCCCTGGCTGTCTAGTGTACCATGCAGTCTCTGGCTGTCTCCTCTACCATGCAGCCCCTGGCTGTCTTCTGTACCATGCAGTCTATGGCTGTCTCCTGTACCATGCAGTCTATGGCTGTCTCCTGTACCATGCAGTCTCTGGCTGTCTTCTGCACCATGCAGTCCCTGGCTGTCTGCTGTACCATGCAGTCTCTGGCTGTCTCCTGTACCATGCAGTCCCTGGCTGTCTCCTGTACCACGCAGTCTCTGATTGTCTCCTGTACCATGCAATCTCTAGCTGTCTCCTATATCATGCAGTCTCTGGCTGCCTCCTGTACCATGCAGTCTCTGGCTGTCTCTTGTACAATGCCTACAGTCTCTGGCTGTCTCCTGTACCATGCAGTCCCTGGCTGTCTCCTGTACCACGCAGTCTCTGATTGTCTCCTGTACCATGCAATCTCTAGCTGTCTCCTATATCATGCAGTCTCTGGCTGCCTCCTGTACCATGCAGTCTCTGGCTGTCTCTTGTACAATGCCTACAGTCTCTGGCTGTCTCCTGTACCATGCAGTCCCTGGCTGTCTCCTGTACCACGCAGTCTCTGATTGTCTCCTGTACCATGCAATCTCTAGCTGTCTCCTATATCATGCAGTCTCTGGCTGCCTCCTGTACCATGCAGTCTCTGGCTGTCTCTTGTACAATGCCTACATTCTCTGGCTGTCTCCTGTACCAGGCCTGCAGTCTCTGGCTGTCTCCTGTACCAGGCCTGCAGCCTGATATCAGTAATTGGTATTGGTGACTACTTGAGGTAAAGTATCGGTACCCATATTCGTTGGTAAAAAAGTGGTATTGGTACATCCCTAATAATATACCTTCCTATCTATTTACTAATGCTAGCAGCATAAAGACTAAAAATAGTTACATTTTGTCATACATCAAGGGGTGTAGACTTAAAGCAGTATTAAAACCAAAAGCAAACATTTTTTATATTGCAGCTTACCATTTCTTAGATGTGATGACTGCATTCGTTTTTGTTTTTTAGGCTTTGTTTCCTCTATTTTCATCTGGTTATCCAGCCAGCAAGACTGTTGTTTTTCAAAAGCATAAGCTCTCTAGCAGAACGTATAATTTTACAGTGCATAGATGAAGCAAACCACTTAAGGCAGAGTTCCACCCAAAGGTCCCAGGTCCATTTCCTCTCCTAGAGCCGCGGCTCCGGAAGGAAGTTCACCTTCCCCCCTCTCTCTCGGCGATCTTCTGGGACACGTCACAGGTCCCAGAAGATGCGCCGAGCCATTCACAAGGTGCAGCATGACTCGTGCATGCGCAGTGCGCGCCCGGCTCTGAAATGTAATGCCAGCACTGCCGAGGGGAGAGGGAGGAGAGTAAGCCCTCGAGCGGCCGCATCCCTGGAGCCAGGGACAGGTGAGTGTCCGATTGTTAAAAGTCAGCAGCTACCCTTTTGGTAGATGCTGACTCTTAACCGGGTGGACCTCCGCTTTAAAGTGGTTGTTAACCCACATTTCATAGTTTGTATAATCCTCCTTGTCTCCTAAGGATATGTCCCCCTGTGTGTGTGTTTTATTAAAAATAAGCCGTTCTTTACTTTATCTCAGAGCGTCAATCGCCGCTCACGTGACCCACTGGCTCTCTCCTCTCCCCGTCTGACAGAGGCAGTGAGCGGGGCCGAGATTCCCCCCACTGACGTCAGTCTGAAGGGGAAGAGGAGAGAGCTGGTGGGTCACATGAGCGGCATTGGACGCTCTGAGATAAAGTAAAGAATGGCTTATTTTTAATAAAAAACAAACACACAGGGGGACATATCCTTAGGAGGCAAGGAGGATTGTACAAACTATGAAATGTTATTTCAGCAGCAGGGTGGCAGTCCCTGACACAGGAGTTGGCAGGCAGGGAGGGAGGGGGGAGAGGAGGACAGGAGAGACAGGAGGGCTGCGGATGACGGTGGCATGTAAACTGACCACAGTGTCAGGGCTCAGCAGCCATGATACACTGTAGTCAGCTTACAGGGGGAGGGCATCGCCAGGCAGGATCAGCCAGGTTTTTTAGGTGTTACAGGGGGGCAAATTACACAGCACAAGCGCTGTGCTGTATAACATGCTTTAAAGGAACAGGATCCATTTTTTTTATTTTTTTATGTTAACAAACACGTTAACAATGGCAGGGGTGATTAAAATGATCAGCATTTATTCATTCATGCAAAACCTTTATCCCAAAAGGAAAAACAATTGTTTGCTGTAACTGATTATGCTTCTGTTTGGCTTCAATTTGTTAGTGTGTCTTAATCTGCTAGTCCATCTAACACTTCCCTCTCCCCATGCTGCTGTCTGCTGTGCCTCCTGTTCTCATTCCTCCATTGTTGTGTCTCACTAATACAGGATGTGTGTTACTGGCCAGATCACTGGGTGAAAACAAAGGGAAAAAGCCAAAGAATAGAAAACGAATGCAGCCACCACATCTAATGATTGGTAAGCTGCAATATATTATATTTTTGGTTTGGGTTGATTACCTTTTGGGTAGGTTCAGTTAAGTTTCCATTGCAAGGGATGCTGTATCCACACTCCATCCACCCCTAGGTTTTTATTGGTCTGTGAGATGGCTGTGCTGTTCGGTGACAGGTTCACTTTAACAATACATGTTGCAGTCTTCGTTGCTTTGCTATTCTTTCATGCTTCCACTACAAACACAATACTACATCTAGATTCCCGCCTACACCTATCAAGTTATGTAACTGAAGTGTGTTATATAAGCAGTCCTGAAAATTACAGATCTCTTTCTGGCAGAAATGTTGAACATTTATAGATAGCAGAGCTGCGCCCTGCAGGGGGGAGCGTATAACGTAGCCCATTAGAAGCGAGAGCCCAGGAAAAGGCCAACTGTTCTAAACCGCGGCACAATGCCGGTTCAGCTTTGTAGCCGTAATCCAGTCTCATTGTGTGGGATGGTTAACATTGTGACTCATTCTATAATTAGAAGGACCTGGAGTCAAAATCGTTTGCGCATTTCTACTAATGCCTTTTGAAGTGGCATAATATCTAAATTATGTGTTTATGCGGGAAAAAAAACAAAAACATTTTTATCACACACAGTATAGCTACTGTTTAATGACACTTAGGATCTTCTGCTTCCTTCCTCAAATCATGCTTCCACAATTAACACAAGGTAAAACTGCCTTCTTAAAGCAGAACTCCATGCACAAAAACCTTTACATATAATTCTTAATAGCCACAAAGCATATAAATCTGCTTTATGTGTACCAAATGCCTTGGCAAACCCAGCTATTACAATGTAAAAGTAGCAATGATATCATCACTGCGCTGTACAGAGCAGAGCTGTGGAAGGGGCCCATCAGGCTCCATCCATTACAGGCTGCCTATAGAAAACAATAGGAGGGGGCGGAGACAAGACCAGTCACTCTGCACAAGGAGAGAGAGCAGCAGTGACCGGTCTTTTACGGGAAGCTGCTCCACAGAGGGAAAGGTTCACACTGGAATACTGCACAGATCTGGAAGAAATACACAAGGCATGCCAAGATCCAAGGAAGAATGCACATGACTAACCACTTCAGCCCCAGAAGGATTTACCCCCTTCCTGACCAGAGCACTTTTTGCGATACGGCACTGCGTTGCTTTAACTGATAATTGCGCGGTTGTGCGATGTTGTACCCAAACAAAATTGACGTCCTTTTTTTCCCACAAAAAGAGCTTTCTTTTGGTGGCATTTCATCACCTCTGCGGTTTTTATTTTTTGTGCTATAAACTAACAAAAAGCGACAATTTAAAAAAAAAAAAAAAACATTTTTTAAAATTTTTGCTACAGTATCTCACAAAAGTACCCCCTCACATTTTTGTAAATATTTTATTCTGTCTTTTCATGTGACAACACTGAAGAGATGACACTTTGCTACAATGTAAAGTAGTGAGTGTACAGCTTGTATAACAGTGTAAATTTGCTGCCCCCTCAAAATAACTCCACACACAGCCATTGATGTCTAAACTTCTGACCTCAAAAGTGAGTACACCCCTAAGTGAAAATGTCCAAATTGGGCCAATTAGCCATTTTCCCTCTCCGGTGTCATGTGGCTCGTTAGTGTTACAAGGTCTCAGGTGTGAATGGGGAGCAGGTGTGTTAAATTTGGTGTTATCACTCTCACTCTCTCATACTGGTCGCTGGAACTTCAACATGGCACCTCATGGCAAAGAACTCTCTGAGGATCTCAAAAAAAGAATTGTTGCTCTACATAAAGATGTCCTAGGCTATAAGAAGATTGCAAAGACCCTAAAACTGAGCTGCAGCACCATGGCCAAGACCATACAATGGCTTAACGGGACAGGTTCCACTATTTCTGCAGTATGCTTTGGGTCCTTTCCTCAGCCTGCACCCTTAGCAGCATCCAGCTCATGAAACCTTGACAGCCTGAGCCGGGACCCTTAAAGGCTAAGTCCACCTTTTTTTTTCTAAATTCCAGTTCCCTTGTGTACCAATATAGCATTAATGTACTTCTTTTGCAAACATAAAACAGCTTTCCATTTATTCTATGCACGCTTACCTCCAAGGCTTCATGTCTGTTTAACCACTTGCCCACTGGGCACTTAAACCCCCTTCATACCAGACCAATTTTCAGCTTGCAGTGCTTTCACATTTTGAATGACAATTGCACAGTCATGCTACACTGTACCCATATGAAATTTGTGTCCTTTTTTCACACAAATAGAGCTTTCTTTTGGTGGTATTTAATCACCACTGGGTTTTTTATTTTGTGCACTATAAGGCTGGGTTCACACCTATGCCAATATTATTTTGTTGTTGACCACAAATTCGCACCGCATTACACAGAAAACGCAAATAATGTGTTTTCAAGTGTCCTGCGAATTGGATGCTGTTTAAGCCGCATCCAATTCGCAGGACACTTGAAAACACATTATTTGCGTTTTCTGTGTAATGCGGTGCAAATTTTTGGTCAACAACAAAATAATATTGTGCGTCTACTATGCTTACAGTGGCACTAAACTTTAGTTTAACCACTTTCCACCCACGCTATAGCCAAATGACGGCTACAGCGTGGGCTTCCAGTGTCGGGAGGGTGTCAATAGAGGTCCTCCCATGATCGCGCTGCTCTCACGCCCCCCTGGGGCGTGCATGCAGGTGGTGCGCTCTGTGACTGCCGAGTCCTTCCGACTCGGCTGATCATAAAACAGGGTAAAGGGCCAATCACAGCACGCCCTTTACCATGTGATCAGCTGTCTGCCAATGACAGCTGATCAGGGAAGTAAACAAGCCGGTTATCTGCTTTTTTTCTCTTCACGATCAGCATGAGGAGAGAAGCAGAAAGCCGGTAACCGGCTTCAGTTACAGGGACATTGTTCCCTGCCTCGGTCGTTGCCAGTGCAGACAATCAGTCCGCACCAGTGCCACATTTCGGGTGCCCACCAGTGCCACCTATCAGTGCCCACCAGTGCTGCCAATCAGTGCCCACTAGTGCTGCCAATCAGTGCCCACCAGTTTCACCTATCAGTGCCCATCAGTGCCTCAACATCAGTGTCACCTGTCAGTGATGCCTATCAGGGCCACCTATCAGTTCAGCCTCATCAGTGTCTCCTCATCACTGCCCACCAGTGCCTCCTCATGAGTGCCCACCAGTGCCGCCTCGGTGTCCATCAGTGCCACCTATCAGCGCCGCTTCATCAGTGCCAATCAGTGCAGCCTCATCAGCGCACATCTGCAAAGGAGAAAAATTACATGTTTGCAAAATTTTATAACAAATTACGAAAATGTTCTTTTTTTTTCTCCAAAATTTTAGACCTTTTTTTGTTTCTTTAGCAACAAATAAAAAAACAGTAGTTTTTAAATACCACCAAAAGAAAGCTCTAATTGTGTGAAAAAAATAATAACAATTTCATTTGAGTACAGTGTAGCATGACCGCGCAGTTGTCATTCAAAGTGCGACAGCGCTGAAAGCTGAAAATTGGCCTGGGCAGGAAGTGCCTAGTAGGCAAGTGGTTAAAATAAAAAAATCTATCCAAGTATGTATTCTTAACTCAAAAAGTGCCTTCCTGTTAGAGGGTGGCTACGTTCAATCTCCATGGTCCCACGTCACTGTATGTGGGAACATAGCCACCCTCTCTTGCTCGCTCCCAAGATGGTCTATGGACAGCGCACATGACCCCAACTAACTTGCACTACTCATTCCCAAACACAGAGGCAGAAAAACACAGAAATAATTTCATGAAAAATAGATTACAAGGCCATTAGGTAGTGGATGTTTATGGATTATTTTTGAAGAATAAGGATTTCATGTTTATTTGTAGCCCAAACTTTTCCTTTTAGTTTTCAATAGACTAACGAAGGGTTAAATCCCTCTGTCAATTAAGTTTTTCCTGTCTGTGTCCTCAGGGTCTTTAATATTTACTGGACCATGGGCAAACATTTTCTCCCCCACCTCCCCTTACACGTAACTTCGCTCTCCACCTGCTCTGAGACATACAATAAATAGCAGCTAGACTCAAAATCAGTTTACTGAATCAGATCAGGCAGCGATTGTGATTGGTTGCCAGAGGTTACAATGCATCATTATCGCTCACTGACTGACTGCCAGAGGTTAAAACACACATTATGGCTCACTGATTATTTGCTAGAGGTTACAGCACATGCCTTCTGCTTGTTGATTGGTTGCTAGAGATTATTGTACATCAATACTGCTCACTGATTGGTTGCTAGAGGTTACTGGACATGTTTATCACTTACTAATTGGTTGCTAAATGTTACTGCACATTATTACTGCTCACTGATTGGTTCCTAGAGGTTACTGCATATCCTTAATGCTTAATGATTGGTTGCAAGAGGTTAGTGCACATCATTCCTGCTCACTGATTGGTTGCTAAAGGGGACCCATCAATAGACAAAAAACTCCTAGGACTCCTGAGATCAGTGGCAATGCTGGGGGGGGGGCCTATGTGATCAGGGGCACTGCTGGGGGGTTGATGGGATCAGTGGCAGTGGTGGGGGGGATCAGTTAGGAGCCTTTACAATTCTGAATCATGTAGAGCAAAGCTGGAAATCTTTGGCAAGTATATAGTGGGGGATTCTACGCTGACCACCAATGTAATGGGGAATTTACAATGACCACCAATGTGAAGGGGGATTTACACTGATCACCAATGTAACTGAGACATTTAGCCTGCATTCACATTTGTGTGTTAGGAATGCATGCAATATTGATTTCATGACACCACAGAAACGTGCTGCCCTTTAGCAGATACAGAGCAGGGCCATTAATTGTTAATGACACCCTTACACATCTGCTGAGATGTGCGTATTCACATGCACCAAAATTCACTGTGCTGTGGCACTATGCTATTTTGAAAAAGGGTTCCACCTCCAATTTGCTTACCTTTGCAGAACAGGCTAATGTTAGGCTTAATGACCACAGTTGTAGGCAGCACTCTCAAGCATGCCCCTTTACCTCCCCAGTGGGCAGCATTCAGCAGAGGTTCTGGTGGATATGACTTTAGGGGGGCATGATATACATATGAATGCTGCCTCTATTTACATAACAATGCAGCGGTCCTCGGCTATTTACATTTTAATGCCGTCACTATTTACATATCAATGCAGGTTATTTACATGTAAACATGGGGTCTGCAGGTGAGTCATCTGTACATGGCAATAGGGCAGAGCTGGGCAGCATTGGTAACAGAACTTCACACTGAGATATCAGGACAGCACGGGACTAAAATTTCAAGGGACAAGGGAATTTAAACTGGGTTAGTTGGCAAGTATGAGACAGCTGCTTTGGGCCCCACAGCAATGAGGGGGCCCAAGGCAGCTACCCCTTTTGTCCTGACTTAAAGATGGCCCTATGTGTCCTTTTGTGGAGATTTCACTTCCTGCCCTGAGGATGCAAAAGGAAGTGAGGGGAATTCTTCTCTTTAACAGTTATCACAGAAACAAATATCCCAATAAGAAAGTTTCCCTTCACCTGTTGCTCTGGTGACAACGTTGGCTTTCCTATACACACAGTGGGTTTGATTTACTAAAAATGGAGAGTGCAAAATATGGTGCAGATGTGCATGGTAGCCAATCAGCTTCTAACTTCAGCTGTTCTGTTTTTTTTATTTTTTTATCTGAGTTTAGTGTCAGTTTAACCACTCTCTGCCTGTCCACCATAGTTTACTGCAGGCGGGCAGCAGCTGCAGGCCAGGCAATGTACCTGTACCCCGGGGCATGCAGCGTGTCTTCGTTTTCCAAAAAAATTGTGACAAAAAAATCTTGACTTAAAAAAATTCACCATGCCTCTTATTAACCACTTGCCGACCGCCGATCGGCACCTGACGGCGGCAAAGTGGCTCGTTCCCGCAAATCATACGACGGCGGCTGCGGGAACGAGTTTAGTGAGCGCGCGCGCCGCCGGAGGCGCGCCCGCGCGCTCACTGTGTCCAGGGGGGGCCAGGGAGTGGGTGCGGCGGCTTCGATTGCCGCCGGCTACCCGCGATGGCCCCCCCGGAGCGAGTGAGTGGAGGTCCGTGTATGTAAACACGGACCTCCGCTCTGTGTGAGGGGGAAGGGCTGTGATCACAGCCTTCCTTTACGTGAAGGCTGTGATCACTTCCCTTCCCCAGCTAGGCAGTCCCCCATACAGTTAGAACACGCCCAGGGAACATAGTTAACCCTTAGCGCGCCCCCTGCAGGTTAACCCCTTCACTGCCAATGGCATTTACACAGTAATCAGTGCATTTTTATAGCACTGATCGCTGTATAAATGCCAATGGTCCCAAAAAAGTGTCAAAATGGTCCGACATGTCCGCTGAAATATCGCAGTACCGCAAAAAATCGCAGATCGCCGCCATTTTTAGTAAAAAATAAAAAAAAAATTAAAAACCCCAAAAATGAATTCTCATCATCCGTAAACGCGACCACTTTTGCGCAAACCAATCAATAAACGCCGATTGCGATTTTTTTTATCGCAAATATGAGGAAGA
>BLSH010455365.1:126027-141004 GCA_018402905.1 Glandirana rugosa
ACGCCAGTACGTTGTGACATGCGTTTACTTTAACTACGTTATAAAACGTGAAAGACAATATTTTGTTTAGGTTATTTTAGTTTAAAGAAGTATTTAAATCCGGTTTTACAAAAAACGATGTACAGAAACCATTTTTTTTTTAGGGTTATCCGCATAAAAGTAAACGAACCCACTTTCAATATCCCCAACTAAATGATTTCGATTTCTCACGTTTTTGGCTACGTCGACACGTACCATCGGTTAGTCGAAGATTGGAGTCGAACAAGTTAATTCGAAACTGTTATTTTGGAACTTCGATTTACTAAAGCTTGAACGTGCAAAATTTGGTGCATCTCCACACAGAAACCAGTCATCTTCAAGGTTTTATTGTCAAAGCTTAATTGAACAAGCTGAGGTTAGAAGCTGATTGGCTACCATGCACAGCTGCATCGGTTTTTGCACTCTTTAGCTTTAGTAAATCAACCCCTATAACTTTCACCCAAGCAAATGAAAATACGCCTATTGGGATTTTTTTTTTACCAAAGACATGTAGCAAAAAACATTTTGGCCTAAATTTATGAAGAAATTTGATTTTATTGGATTTGTTTTATAACAGAAAGTGCAAAATATTGCATCAATTTCATTTGCGTACAGTGTTGCATGACCGCAAAATTGCCAGTTGAAGTAGCGCAGTCCTGAATAGCACAAAATGGTCTGGTAATGAAGGGGGTAAAATCCTCCGGAGGTCAAGTTATTAAAGCCCTATTAACCTTCCCTGCAAAACTTTTGGAATGTGAATAGATTCCTGGTGCAGTGAACAGTAAGTGATCAGTCTTACCGCTCATTTATCTGGTAGAGCTGGCACAGCCCTACTAAAATAACTTGTTCCCCACCATCAAGCTGCGCAGAAGGACCGCTGCTCTCTGTATGGAAGCAGCAGCCTCCCTGCAGTAGTCCGCCAAGCCCTCTAGCTCCAATGTAACAGTGGGCATGCTGCAGAGAGGCCACTGCTTCTATGCTGCACCTGGAGCCTATTCCCACTGTTTTACAAGAGAGCTCAATTGGGCTTTTTTGGATGTACTGACCCTTTAATCGCAAAGGTGGCACCACTGACGTTTTCCATTTCCATATCAATCTTTTCTTTTTAAATCCTACACAGAGTATATATAGCTGCACCAAAGAATAATACCATGATTTAGCATAAATAGCTGATTAGTTGTTGTAAATATAGTTTCTCTGGTGTCAGCTCTGCCCTGCGAGCGCTGTTGACATAGGATTCCTTTATTCAGATTGTCCCAGGGTTCCCCCAGGAGAACTGTGCAGTGTAGGCTTTTCATTGTAAGAGTTAATAATGGATCTCTGTCAGTGGAACACTCTAAGAACAAAACACTCAGCATGAGCCGTATTCTGAGCTGGCCTAGCGCTGCCATTCTGATATTTCTTTTGTGTTATTACTAATACTTGTGAGAAATCAGAAAAGTTCTACATGCAGGTATTTTCCCTGCTAACGCCTTCTCTCTCTCTGATTGCTGTTTCCCAAGTCAACGATGAGAATAGAATGCAGAGGACCAGTGGTAGACCATAATAAGGGCAACTTGGGCATCTGTCTAGGGCCTCAGACCCCAGAGGGCCCCCCATGGACATAATAACGTGGTTCTGCATTTCAGCACTATAAACCAGTTTCAGCTTTAGGGCAGCCATACAGAGGTTAAAAGAAAAATACACCGATAAGCATAGCTCCCAACTGTCCCTGATTTCGAGGGACTGTCCCTGATTTTGAAAAAACGTCCCTCTGTCCCTCTTTCCTCCTCATCTGTCCTTCATTTTGGTCTGATCTATATAGTTGTATATAAAATGCACATTTTATCTTTCAAAAAGTGTTTCCTAGTGCTAAACCTTTCATCCAATTTCTAAATTGCTGCAATTGTAAATTTCAAAACCCAGTATAAAGGAATAGTAGTGGTAAAAAAGAGCACTTGTGGGTTTAACTAATCATTTTATTTGTATAATTCAATTTTAAGGGTGTGTGTCCTATGCCTACATACTTTTGTTAATAGGTGTCCTTCATTCCTATAAAAAGTTGGGAGGTATGCATATGCATGAAACTATGAGTGTCTATGGCCGCACACAATGTATTATTCAATTCATGTCATTGGATACGTTGCAGAGGGTTAAGGAAGGGCTGGAAAATAATGGTGGCCACACAAAATATTGACATTTTGGGCCCAATTTGGACATTTTCACTTAGGGGTGTGCTCACTTTTGTTGCCAGCGGTTTAGACATTAATGGCTGTGTGTTGAGTTATTTTGAGGGGACAGCAAATTTACACTGTTATACAAGCTGTACACTCACTACTTTACATTGTAGCAAAGTGTAATTTCTTCAGTGTTGTCACATGAAAAGATAGAATAAAATATTTACAAAGATGTGAGGGGTGTACTCACTTTTGTGAGATGCTGTATATACCAAAAGCAACTGCAGCTGCAACAAACAGGTTTCCAGGAAGTGCACTGAATTGGTATGAAACATTTTTACTGCAGCAATACAAAAGAAGCTTCATGGTGATCACTGACTTTTATGGTGGAACTGCAGATAACAGCAATCCAGTAAAGGGGCTTAAATGATTGTATTCCAACTTTCCTTCTCTGTGTTAAGACCTAGGCCTTGGCTACAATGAGTATGTGGAATCAGGCTATGTGTGCACAATAACTGCAATGATGGGCTTCAGCCCGCTCACCCCACAGAAACAATGGATGTAGGTGATGAATCCGTTGCTGTGTATGATGATGATGACAAGGATGGAGATGATGATGATGTTCACTTCAGCCCTCTGGCTCCTGGAATCGGGTTCCACCACCTCTCTCCTCAGTTCTCCCGGATCGATCGTTTAAGCTGGATGCAGGTCTCTGCTCAGTGCAGGGCAGGTCTTCCAGATTGCTCACTGAAGTGCTGCATGGTTGCTGAACTGCTAGGTCTGTGGGAGTAGGCCACCATGACACACAGGGTCTTGCTCAATCGATCGCAGCTGGCCAGATAGAGCGCGCAATGCCACATCTCTGCTTAAATAATCTCTCCCATGAGGCACTTCTTCTCCCAGGAACCTTTCTCTGCTGCACAGCCAGAGGGTGAAGATGGGAAATGTAGTTCTCCTGCAGCACAGCCAGAGGGTGAATCCTCAAAAGCAAACTACAACCTCCAGAGTGCATTTCTCTTAACACTGTTAAAGTCACAAAATAATAACAGCTGCATTGCACTTGAAAGCAGGAACATCTTTATTGCCAGGAGTATGAGACTTAACTCCTGGCTACACAGCCATATTGGGATAACACCTAGTTTATGCTTGTTATATGTTACCATTCACATAGCATAACTTTAAAACAAATTGCTGTCTACATTTATACTTCCTCTTTTCAGAATACTCCAAATTGATACAGTTTGGACCTATAAAGTTTCATTCTTACACATCTCATATAGGTAAAGGTACACAAAAGCAAACAAATGGATCTTCGAGCTTTGCAAGAAAAGCCTTTAATGACATCAGGTGATGCTTATTCAATTTTTCATAACTGGATTTTGTGCTAGCATGTCCACTGTACAATGACATGTTTTCATTTTGCATGACGGGAACTATGAAGAACCAATCCCACCACTCATACTATGGAATCCTTATGGCTACTGTCAGTAAAGATTATATTAAAAAAGGTTAAATAATGTAGGTTACATTTCCTAAGAATAGATTCCATAGATGAAGATCACGTCAAACTGGTAGCTTCTCAGAAATTCTGACATCTGCAAATACATTCATGTGATAAAACCCGGGATTAGGTTCACCTGTGATTAGTTTGTCATTCTTTTCCAATGAAGTATGAAACATGAATGACAAGCCCTAGAGGTCTGAAGTTAGTGCAGATAAAGCCGATGTCAGTATGGCAGTGAATATATGGCATGCTTGCATCACTTATTATCATAACAGCTTTGGGGTAGCGGGTCATATCTCAGAAATGAAGGTAAGAAGATATGTTGTTGGTTTTAGGAAGTGCCAATCAGTGGCTCTCAAACTATCACAAGGCTATATTCTCTCAATTTTTATTGTGAGACTGAAAAACAAGCAATTGCACTTACAATAAAAGATTTATGGTCAAATTTGTGTAAGCAACTGTGTGATGGTAATTTAAAGGGACCATGAGAGACAACATCTTTTAGGAACTGTCTTGCTCATATAATGAATAATAATGAGTACAACAATGTAGTTGTTATCCCAAAGTAAGAATTTGGTACACACTAGCAGTTTTCTAAACTGAAGAGCTCGGAAGGAGCCACTGTACTAACTATCTGATGTTAGTACAGCGATCTCCCCTGCTGAGCAAATGTGTTCTGACAGGGGGGCGGCCTCCCACCAGAACACACCAGTCAGTGCTCTCAGCCATTTTCTGAGGGAAAGGAAAAAGAAAAAAGTATAACAAACACACACACAAACCAATGTACATGGCAATGGTAATAAAACCGTTAGTGAGATATGACACAAGGAGAGCTATAGACTGGGGGGATGATAGTCACAGAGGGGGTCGTAAAAAAGGGAGGACAATGAATAAGGAAACCCATATTTAACCCGTCCAGATCCGCGCTATAGCCAAAGTACGGCTCCAGCGCGGATCTGAAATGCTGGGTGGACGTCTGTTACGTACCTGACGGTGGAGTCTGTCTTGTGCAGGGAACAGAGGCCCGAGAGTGCGGGATGGCACGAGGGCTGGATGGTCACAGATGTTGTAGTGAGATTCCAGCAGGTCGTGCAAACAGGAGAATGGTCGTACAAGCAGGGTTGGCAACGTGCAGGCAGAGAGGTACAAAAGGGTTAGGCAAGCGGATCGTCAAGTTCAGGCAAAGGTTCGTTAACGGGCGGGCAGCGGAGGTACAGAGGAGTAGACAAGTGGATGGTCGTGGATAGCCGGGGTCGATGCAGGTAGCGGACAACAGGTCAAAGCAAGCCGGGTCAACAGGAAACAGGTGAAAACACAGGAACAGGTAGGGAGCTGAGGCCCACAGGTCTGGAACGCTGTAGAACAAGCAGCAACTTGGTGCAGGATGTCCAGGGTTTAAATAGGCGCCGTTTGGTGCCGTTTCCGGCGCGTGCGCACAGGCGCACCACCGCGGAAATGGCCAGGAACACTGGCAAGTCCTTTTTACTAACAACGTCCATGGACGTCCTGGGCATGTGCGCGCTCCTGGCGCGCACTCACAGGCGGCGGCGCACGCGCACGCTGTGTGGCCGTGCCCGCGGGTCGGGCGGACTCGACGTTCACCCGAGACCCGCAATCCCCTGTCAGACCTGCAGAATGGGGAACCGCCGTTGTAAACACGGCGGTTCTCCATTCTGTGACAGGGGACATACCAGATCTACTGATCCCTGTCACTGCGATCAGTTAGATCTGTTATGTCCCAACCAGCCCCGCCCCCCCACAGTTAGAACACACCCTGGGAACTTTGTTAACCCCTTCACTGCCCCCTGCAGGTTAACCCCTTCACTGCCAATGACATTTATACAGTAATCAGTGGACATTTAAATTTCTGATCGCTGTATAAATTTCATTGGTCCCAAAAAAGTGTCAAAAAAGTCTGACATAACCGCCCCAATATCGCAGTCCCGATAAAAATCGCAGATCGCCGCCATTACTAGTAAAAAAAAAAAAATAATACAAACGCCATAAATCAATTCTCATAGTTTGTAGACGCGGTAACTTTTGCGCAAACCAATCAATATATGCCGATTGCGATTTTTTTTTTACCAAAAATATGTAGAAGAATATATATCGGCCAAAACTGTTGAATCATTTTTATTTTTTTATTTTTTTTTTAGATATTTATTATAGCAAAAAGGAAAAAATATTGGGTTTTTTCAAAATCATCTCTCTTTGTTTGTTTATAGCGGCGATCAGAATTGACGCAGAGAGGATCAAATACCACCAAAAAAAACTCTATTTGTGGGGAAAAAAATGATATAAATTTAGTTTGGGTACAACGTCGCATGAACGCGCAATTCTCATTCAAAATGCGACAGCGCTGAAAGCCAAAAATTGGTCTGGGCAGGAGGGGGGTTTAAGTGCCCAGTAAGGAAGTGGTTAAAGCAGCTGATAGCCGCAGGTGGGAGAGGAGGAGAAGCAGCTGTCAGCTGCTTCATTGAAAGCTATACAGGGAGATTGGTGCATATAACTGCGCCCACCACCGCACCGATCATCTGTGAGTCTGCCCCCCCTGCCCCTGCTATGCTGAGGATGCCGGCTCGGTACAACAGGAGAGGGAGGTATCGGATTAAGCATTGGAGAATTTGCACAAGTCCAAGTACTCTTGCAAATGCTCGGTATCGGTACCGATACTAGTATCGTTATCGGTGCAACCCTAATGAAAACCAATCAGCTTCCAGTTTTTTTGTCAAAGCTTTATGGAATGAGCTGAAGTTAGAAGATGATTGGCTACCATGCACAGCTGCACCAGATTTTACACTCTACAGTTTTAGTAAATCAACCCCATTGTGCTCACAGAGAAGTGAGCAAGGATACACTAATACTGGTGGCAACCTGTTAAAAAGGTCCTCACCCCAAGTGGTGCTCTGGGCCACTCTAATGCAGACACGAGTGATCTGCGTTCTGTCACCATTCCAAGCGGTGACTCTGCTAATTGGGGAAGCAACGGCTGCCAGTGCCCAACCCTCTTACAGATGTATCAACAGGTTGCTTTCAAAGTGGATCTCCCAGTCCTCATGGAAGGCTGATACATCTACCATTTTAATTCTAGAGGAAGGAAAGAGGAAAGTGGACCAATGTGCTGTGTATACTTGTAAAACGTATTTGTGTTGTAGACCTGATGACTAGGGATATAGTTGTGAACATTGAGAAATACAGATGCCACTGATGATGGGGAAGCACCCTAAAATGGGTATTTCAAACAAATATCGCCTTGGGATACACAAACAGCATGCAAGGATTAGCAGTATTGCCTAATGTTGTCGAGTGGTGAGCATGGTACATTGGTGGAGATCTCTATATATCTAACCTTTCAACCTCTATCTGGTAGGTTATGCTAGATCTTGAGATGCTGTAGTTTAATTTAACTAACACCCACTACATGCTCTAATTACAGGATGCGGGCTGCATGGTCTCTCTGCAGAGATTAGGAAGGAACACCACCTTAGTTCTCCAACCAGGGGGGAGCATGAGCTTTATGTCTGACCACTGCTTCCTTATAGAGAGCAAGGCTCCTTCTCTACAGCTTGCTGCCAGGGGACAGACTTTTTTTACCGAAATGTAAGATTGCACTGAGAAAAATGATTCTACTGGCTTGTAATTTTAACATAAAAATGTTATCATTTTCATCAAATAAATAAATGTTAATTAATTTACTTTGATATTTTAAGTACCTTACTTAATTTTCATTCGTTCTTAAAACAAACCTTTTACATTTACAAAAATAATGTATAATATTGAGTAATCCAGACAAAACTTTTAAGGTATGTTCATTTCCATATTTTCATTTGATTGAAATTGAAGCATGTTTGCCAAACGTGCCACCGCACGAGTTTTGATGCTGTCATTTTAAAGAGTTTGACATCTTTTGGAACTGTGAAAACCTGCACAAGGCAGTTCTCATACATTTCAGGCCCATCAGGCCAAAAGAGCGCCACCAGTGACAAGAATTTTTCCAAGTCACTATGCAATGGTATTAAAAGGTAAGAATGTACATTGAACAAATTATCATTCACATGCTTTAAATTTTGCTTAACATGCAATCCAAAATGTTTATTTTATTTGCAGATTAATATACAGGCGGTCCCCGGGTTACAAACAAGATAGGAACTGTAGGTTTGTTCATAAGTCTAATTTGTTTGTAAGTCGGAAGAGGTACATTTTTTAAGTGTAGCTTCAGCTAAAACAAATATTTTTAAGCTTTTTGGATAGCATAGGGAAGGGTTAACACCCCTGTAATTTTTGTTTTGCTGTCTATGTTTCTGTTCAGAAGATTTCACCTCACTTCCTGTCCCAATGATAATTGGATTTTGAAAATTTTGGGTTATTGTGAAAACAAACCTTTGTGATAAAGCATCAGTGGAGACCCCTTTTTCCCATAAGAACTCTTACAGGAGTGAATTTCCCTTCCTAGGGGGAGATTTCCTCCCACTTCCTGTTGTCTCCCTCCGTTTGTAAGTAGGAGTCGTTCATAAGTCGGATGTTCATAACTAGGGGACTGCCTGTATTTATAATAAATGGACATACGTCCGCTGTATGCACCTCACTTGTGCGCACACAAAGTTTGCGCTTCTTGCATTCGGCAGAACGCAACCCAGATGCAGAGTGAGGGACCGCTGGCTGTTAAGCTTAAAAACTGTTTTGTGCCACAAAAATGACTGTTTCTGCTATTCGGTTTTGAAGTTATTGCATATTAAAGAGGAAGTAAACACTGATCGGGTTTACTTTGTCAATGTTACCCTGGAATGTAAAAGCATAATGGGCTACTATGCATCGCATATTAGCCCATTATGTGCCATTTACCTGCATTGGAAGCCTGCGGTGTCCAGCGATGTCCCCGCTCCAGGTGGCATCCATCTTCTGCCCCTCTTCCTTCCGGGGCCACGGTCTCCGGCTCTGTGAGTGCGCATGGGAGCCGCCAGTCACGGCACGATCTCAGTGAAGGAACGGTACGGAGGCCGTTTCATCACTGCGCATGTTCCCGGTGACGTGGGCACATGCAAGTGCACTGTATATCTCCTAAACCGTGCAGGTTTGGGAGATATGCAGGGCACCTACAGGTAAGCCTTATTATAGGCTTACCTGTCACGGGTTGACAACCACTATAAATTTTAGATTATTTGACCTCAAGCCCCACCCATGTTATTAATATTTAAAAACAAAGATAGCATTATTGTGCTGTATCTGTGCTGATTTGTGCTGCAAAAATGAACGTTTGTGCCATTTGGTTTCAGAGATATTACTCATAATAGTTGATGAAACCCTGACAACTTTGCACCCCATGCTATGACATTTTAAAAACAATTATACCATTTGTTTGTGTTCTGATTTGTGCCACAAAATTGAATGTTTCAGCCGGTTCTGTTTTTGAGATATTGGAATTCATATTCAGATTATGTAACATCAAGCCCCAACCACTTTGCATCCAATGTTATTAAAATTTAAAAACAAAAATTGCATTAGTTTGCACTGCATCTGTGCTACAAAAATGAACATATGTGCCGCTTTGGTTTCAGAGATATTGCGCATTATAGTTGATGAAACCTCTCCCACCGCATGTTATTACATTTAACCACTTCAGATCCGCGATATAGCCGATTGACGGCTACAGCGCGGATCTGAATTGCCGGGAGGCCGTCAATTGATGTCCTCCCCTTTGCGCGCTCCAGGCGCGACCGGCGGCGTACGCCACCACACACTGCGTGAGCTTGGCCGCGGGTCGGGCAGACTCGATGTCCGCTGGAGACCCGCGATCCCTTCACAGAGAGCCGGAACGGGGAACAGCTGATGTAAACACGGCGGTTCCCCGCTCTGTGAGAGGGGGCATGACAGATCTACTGAACCCTGTGATCGGGATCAGTTAGATCAGTTAGAACACACCCAGGGAACACATTTAACCCCTTCACTGCCCCCTTAGTGATAACCCCTGCCCTGCCAATGACATTTATACAGTAACCAGTGTCTATTTTTAGATCTGATCGCTGTATAAATGTCATTGGTACCAAAAAAGTGTCAAATATGTCCGACATATCGCAGTCAATAAAAATTGCAGATTGCCACCATTACCAGTAAAAAATACATGAATAATAAAAATGCCATAAACCAATTTCCATAATTTATAGGCGCTATAACTTTTGTGCAACCCAATCAAAATACGCTTATTGCGATTTTTTATTTTTTTACCAAAAATATGTAGAAGAATATATATCAGCCTAAACTGAGGAATAAATGTGTTTTTTTATTTTTGGATATGTATTATAGCAAAAAGTAAAAAAAAATTGTTAATTTTTCAAAATTGTCGCTCTTTTTTTGTTTATAGCGCAAAAAATAAAAACCGCAGAGGTGATCAAATATTACCAAAAGAAAGCTCTATTTGTGGGAAAAAAAGGACGTTGATTTTGTTTGGGTACAACGTCGCAATTGTCATTCAAAGAGTGACAGTGCTGAAAACTGAAAATTGGTCCAGGCAGGAGGGGGGTTTAAGTGCCCAGTAAGCAAGTGGTTAAATACAATTATACCATTTGTTTGTGCTGATTTGTACCACAAAAACAAACTTTCTGTTCAGTTTTTTGAGATATTGGACATTTAAAATGGTTGTCTACCCATTTAAAAAAAAAAATTAAATCCTGCAAGACAATAGCATAATGAGCTAGTATGCACAGCATATTAGCTCATTATAAAATACTTACCTTGAAACCAAGATCCGACCGGGCTGCTCGGTCTGCTCTGAGGGAGGGAAACATGGGAGTGCTTCAAGAACATACTAAGGTATTAGCCAGTGTATCCCATCAGGAAATAAATTTAAAAGAGCTAATCAAAGACCAGGATGGCTTAACTCCGACATAAAGGCACACATAAAAGCAAAAAAGAAGGCCTTCAAAAAATACAAGGTGGAGGGGTCTCAGTCAGATTTTCATATCTATAAAACACGCAATAAGGAATGCAAAGGTGCAATCAGAGCAGCTAAGATAGAACATGAAAGACACATAGCTGAGGAGAGTAAAAGGAATCCCAAGAAATTCTTTAAGTATATAAACAGCAAAACAGGGAGGTCAGATCATATTGGCCCCATAAAGAATGATGAAGGTAATCTGGTTACAAAGAATGGAGATATGGCAAAGGTGTTAAACGCATTTTCTCCTACGTTCACTGACAGACACAGCCCTTCATTGACAAGTGGGTTATATGCGCATCCTACCAGGAGTTGACTAGGCAAATAGAAAGAAAGCAAGCTGACCCCTCCCAGGGGGCCGTCCTCTCTCTCCCATATAACCCCCCTGCTCTGCATAGCATATCACTTTTCTATGCCTAGTGCAAGGAGTTAGACCTGGCTCCCTTATGGGACCTGCGGTTCACCTTTTTTGCTGCCGCTTTTTTTATTTTTATCAAGCTATTTCCACCAGGGCAGTTAGCACTTCCTGGGCTTTCAGACACCAGGCTTCGGTGTCACAGGTGTGCAAGGCGGCTACTTGGGCCTCGGTGCACACATTTACTAAGTTTTACAAAGTTGATGTATCAGCATATGCGGATGCTGCTTTTGGCCGTAAGGTTTTACAGGCGGCAGTGTGGGCGTGGCTGGCGCCTCCTGAGAGGATTCTGTCGGGTACAGTTGTTGTCGTTTACCCACCCCTCTTGACTGACACAGCTTTGGGACATCCCCACTTGTCAATGAAGGGCTGCGTCTGTCAGTGAACGTAGGAGAAAAAGGGATTTTATTAAAACTTACCGTAAAATCCTTTTCTCTGAGTTCACTGACAGATGCAGCACCCACCCCTCTGTGTTGCGTTTGTACGGCTTGTTACAAACTGATATGCTATGCAGAGCAGGGGGTTATATGGGAGAGAGAGGACGGCCCCCTGGGAGGGGTCAGCTTGCTTTCTTTCTATTTGCCTAGTCAACTCCTGGTAGGATGTGCATATAACCCACTTGTCAATGAAGGGCTGCGTCTGTCAGTGAACTCAGAGAAAAGGATTTTACGGTAAGTTTTAATAAAATCCCATTTTTCTCCTCAGTATTCACAAAGGAAACGGGGTTCAATTATTCAGAACTACAATGCTGGTCCTCACGACACGTCACAGGAAGCACCCTCATGGCTGACTGAGGATAAAATCAGGAATAAGCTTGAAAAACTGAACACTAATACGTCACCGGGCCCAGATGGCTTACACTCGAGGGTCCTTAAGGAACTTAGCCAAGTTATTGCCAGACCTTTGTACCTAATCTTAAAGAGCAGTTTTCTGACTGGTATGATACAAGCTATTGGGGGAAAGCCAATGTAGTATCAATATATAAAAAAGGACCAAGATATTTCCCTGGGAACTACAGACCAGTTAGCTTAACATCAATAATTTGCAAGCTCTTGGAGGGAATAATAAGGGATTATATACAAGATTACTTTAATGAGAACGGTATCATTAGCAGTAATCAACATGGTTTCATGAAAAATCGTTCTTGCCAAACCAATCTATTAACCTTCTATGAGGAGGTGAGCTGCCATCTAGATAAAGGAAGGCCTGTAGACGTGGTGTATCTGGATTTTGCGAAAGCATTTGATACAGTTCCCCATAAACGTTAACTGTACAAACTAAGATCCCTCAACATGGATCAAAGGGTGAGTACCTGGGTTGAAAACTGGCTACAGGGGTGAGTCCAGAGGGTGGTGATAAATGGGGAATACTCAGAATGGTCTGGTGTAGAAAGTGGGGTTCCCCAAGGTTCTGTCCTGGGACCAATCCTATTCAATTTATTCATAAACGATTTGGAGAACGGGTGACCAGCTCAATCTCAATATTTGCGAATGATACCAAGCTAAGCAGGGCAATACATTCTCCACAGGATGTGGAATCCTTGCAAGAAGATCTGAATAAATTAATGGGGTGTGCAGACAAGTGGTAAATGAGATTTAACGTAGAAAAATGTAAGTTAAAGCATTTGGGTACCAAGAACATGAACGCAAACTACTCACTAGGGGGAGAGCCCCTGGGGGAATCTAGGATGGAAAAAGACCTAGGGGTCCTAGTAGAGAACAGGCTCAGCAGTGGCATGCAATGCCAAGCTGCTGCACGCAAAGCTAACAAAGTGTTGGCATGCATCAAGAAAGGGATTAACTTCAGGGATAAATCAATCATTTTCCCACTATACAAGTCTCTGGTGAGGCCTGGAGTATGCCGTCCAATTCTGGGCACCAGTCCTCAGGAAGGATGTCCAGGTATTGGAAAGGGTTCAGAGAAGGGCAACAAAGCTAATTAAGGGATTGGAGGACCTTAGTTATGAGGAAAGATTACAAGCACTGAACTTATTCTCTCTGGAGAAAAGACGCTTGAGAGGGGATATAATTTCAATATACAAATACTGTACTGGTGACCCCAACTTTTCAGCGCAAGAGAGTACACAAAGACACGCGGCCATTCACTAAGAATAGAAGAAAGGCGGTTTGACCTTAAAATGCGTAGAGGTTTCTTTACGGTAACAGCAGTGAGAATGTGGAATTCTCTTCCACAAGCAGTAGTTTCTGCTGGGAGAATAGATAATTTCAAAAAGCTATTAGATGAACACCTAAGGGACCACAACATTGAGGGATATACAATGTAATACCGACATAAAAACACACACATAAGTTGGACTAGATGGACTTGTGTCTTTTTTCAACCTCACTGAACTGACCATGTAACATTTTTAACATTTTATAAATAATAAATGTTAATTTGTTTTGAAAGCATGTTTCATGAGACTTTTTAAAAAAAAACATATTATCATTATTATTATTAAATAAAAACATTCAAATATATATCAAATACATTTGGAAAATATGTTTTACCAACTTAAAAAAATTGAGTAAGCTACAAGAAAAAATAAGTTAATATCACTTAAAACTATGGTTCCAGACAAGTAATAGGGCAGCACAGTGGTGTAGTGGATGGGCGGCACAGTGGTGTAGTGGATAGCAGCAAAAGGGTTGCTGGTTTGAATCCCAACCATGACACTACCTGCATGGAGTTTGCAAGTTCTCCCTGTGCCTGCGTGGGGGTGTTGTTTTCCTCCCACACTCCAAAGACATGCTGGTAGGGTAATTGGCTTCTGTCTAAATTGGCCCAAGTATCTGTATGTATGAATGTGAGTAAGGCCTCGCACACAATGTGCGACAGCCATATGGAAACTGTCGTATGACCGCTCGTTGTACGATCATCCGACCATTAGTACGCGCGATTACAACAGCCGATGTACGAGGGTCGTACAACAGGAGTTGGATGAGCTAGAAAACTTTGGTTGTGCCAACAAGTGGTCGTACGACCGTTGTATCGGGTGTACAGAGAAGTTGGCCCAACAAGTTGTACTGTGCAAAACATGCATACTCAGAAGTCAGGAAGGGCCGGAAGTGTCCATTCGTTCCTAATACACAAATTACATGCACCTAAACATTCTCTTTATACGTTTGTAACACGTCACTACGTTCGGCTTGGTCATACGATCGTTTAGTGCATGTCAGTACACGAGATACATGAGCCAACATACGATTTGGGCCGTTCGGTGGTACGACCATCGCACTGTGTGTACGAGGCTTTAGGGGTCTTAGATTGTAAGTTCCTTGAGGGCATATATAGTGAATGTACAATATATATGTAAAGCACGGTGTAAATTGACAGCACTATATAAGTACCTGAAATAAATAAGTTAATGTATGTATTCCTAACTTAAACCTATGGTCTATAAACTGAAAAAAATGAGTAGGCTTTACTTAAACCTATGGTCTATAAACTGGAAAAATTGAGTTGGCTTTACTTAAAACTATAGTTCTAGACAAACAGGGCTGGTGCAAGGAATTGTGTCACCCTAGGCGGAACCTCATTTTGCCACCCCCCTTGCCTCCGCCCCCTTTGCCCTGCCCATGTATACAGTGGAGGTGGCGGGGGTGGAGTTTTTTTGCGTCACCTCTCCACCTATTTCTTCAGCTGTGGTCCACATCTGCGCCTCTGGACCCGGCCTGAAGACAAATAGTGGCAATATAGCACCCCTTTACATTACAGTGCCCGCTTTACATCACAGATCTCTTTGCATCCAAGTCCCCCAATTTACATCACAGCCCCTTTACCTCAGTGCCCTCTTTCCCCGTCACATCACAGCCCTCCTCCTTACATCTCAGACCTTCTCCCTTTACATCAATATCCTCAGCTCCCCTTCCTTGCATCCAAGTCCCCTTCACAGCCCCCCTTTTTTTGTACCTCAGTCCCCTTCACAGCCCCCCTTTCTTAGTACCTCAGTC
>BLSH010455365.1:141324-151362 GCA_018402905.1 Glandirana rugosa
GGTTGAAAAGTTCAATTTAACGGACACTAAACAACCTTCCCCGCCAGGATCGTGGGTTAGAAGACAGACAATGTACCTTTCAACCTGACGAGGGTGGAATACGAGCCTGTACGGCGTAGGAGACAGAAGATGTGAATGCCTCCTCCCTTACCTTACACAGCAGGTAGAAGACAGAGGATGCGGCATGTCCGAGCATAAGGTGGGAGCAGTCCAACTTTCCATGCAACAGACAGAAGATTGGGTGCTAGGACCGCCCCTTCCAACAAATCACAGGCAATTTAACTTGAAAAGTTGGGACGGCTCCTGCCTTCTGCTTGGACATTTTGTCTTCATTGCCAGGATGCCTTATGCAGAGTGCCCTCCACGTGGGGGTGGGAGGCGGCTATGGTGCTGTCCAGTGACTGTAGTGACATAACATGCCAGGATACACAGCGGCCTCCGGGGGGGCAGGGTGCTGCCACCCGCAGCTCTCCACTGACATGCTCCAGGCAGAGCGGCCTGGGGGGGAGGTTGGGTGCTGCCAGCCACGACTCTCCACTGACATGATAGAGGCAGAGCGGCCAGCCTCCAGGGGGAGGTGTGGCAGTCGCGGCTCTCCTGTGATGACATGAATGATTGCAGCATGCAGAGCAGTGATGGATCAACAGTGGTCAGGAGCCCTAGTCTGCCTAGTGGTAGAGCCGGCCCTGTAGACAAATTAAGGTATTTATTCCTAACTTAAAACACTATGGTCTATAAACTGAAAAAAATTAGTTGGCTTTACTTAAAACAACAAAGTTGAAGACATAAAAAGTCTAATGAGTCAGACAAAAATACGTTTAGTTGACAGAACTTAAAAAGCTGATGCAAATAGTTGCCTCAATTTTTTTTTTTGTGTAGACCCAGCACAATATTTTTTACAGTGTGTGGACATGTTTTGATACATCTGGAATATAGCTGATTTAAACTAAAATTTTAACAGAGCTTTAAGCAATTTCAGTTCCTAGTTCCCAATCATGTAGCTAGTGGGAGGAATCTCAGAATTACTCACACTGGCTGGACATATAGACTTTAGGGGCCATTAAAATACTCAAGCTTGGAATACAAGCTCTGGAAGACCAGAATACTATCATTGTAGCCACTACATTGCCATCTGAGAGTCTTCTGTCAACGGAAAGACAACTGTACCTTGAAGAATTGTGTACATATAACCTCTCTTGTGTTTTTTATCTGGAAAGGAAATGTCCTTTAACCCAAACCATATATAAGATTCATTGAAAAGCGTACATCATCTGGGCCAACTATAAGTGAGAAGCAAAAGTTTTACAACAAAAACATCAACTCATACTCCCTAGTAATGACTATGCAACTTAAGGGTATTAAGACCACACAAGTACATATATTGTACAATCTTGTAATCAATCTAATGGGTGCCACCTACTGACCCAGCTTCGGGCTGTTGTTTCAGTTGTTTAGTGAAATACCCGCATTGGTATTCCATTAAACTGAGACATTGGTAACTTTCCAACTATGACCTCTAGGACCTTAAGAAATGGCAGACAAGATCAATCTTCCCATTACTCTGAGGGTGAAACACTAAAATTAAACACAAACTGCTACATGGAGTATGCAAAAGCAATTGGAAAGCTACGTTACCCTCTAGCACAGTGGTTCTCAACTCCGGTCCTTGGGACCCACTAACATGCCAGGTTTGCAGAATAACTGAAATTCATCAAGGTGATATCGTTTGCTGCACAGTGATTTCAGTATTCTAGTCTGCATTTCCCCAAGGTAATACTTAAAATCTGGCCTGTTGGTGGGTCCCGAGGACAGGAGTTGAGAACCACTGGTCTAGCAAGTCTACAGAGGCTTTATTACTATTTTTTCAGTTACCCTTTAAAGCCCACATTAATCAAAATAAACCCTAGTAGGATGAGTAATAAAATGTAGCTTAGGATGCTAAGCTTAGCTTCAATTTGGAGCTGTACCCCACAGTACTTCTTTTGCACCACAAGATGATCTCAATCTTTGGTATAGAATGAACACAGTGTCATTCAAACTGGAAGACCAAAGCCGTAGTAGAAATGCAAGGTGTCATGGCCCCACTCAATAAAAGGGTTTTATCACATTTTCCTTCATTCATAATATATTGGAGCAGAGAGCGGAGCTGATGTTAGCACCCATCCGCAGAGGATCAACCAGGGCTGGAGAAAAGGAAAAAGGACTTAGGGCATTATGTAACCAACCTAAAGACTTAGCAAGAGATAAGTATAAACCAAAATATATTAAAACATATAGTGGGGAGCAGTGGGCAATTGGGGGCTGAGCTGAGGCCAGGGTTAGGCTTTGAAGCTCCACTCCAGAAAATAAAAATGTTTTTCCATTTTTGACAAAGCAGGAAAGCACAGAACATCTGCCATGTTTTACTAAGATTTAGAGGGAATTTTTGGGTCGTGACCATAGGAATTTTAAAATACTAGGTAAATCACACCAAAAAGTTTCTCATATACTTGAAATAAAGACAATCAAAGGGATTGACTTACTAAAGGCAAATTGCAAGTGAAATTGCACTCATTTCCCCCAGAGCTTAGTAAATGTGGTAAAGCTCTGCTGATTCATCTTCCAATCATGTGCAAGCAAAATGTTTTTTCTTTATTTTAATTTTCCTTGACCCTGATTGGGTATTTACATTTACTAAGGAAATGAGTGCAACTGCACTTGCAAAGTGCACAGTCTATTTACCTTTAGTCAATCAGCCTCAAAGTGTGTCAGGGCTTCAAAGGGCCTTCTTCATTTGTTTACATGCATGGGCACTGCATGGCTCTTGTAGCTGGTTCAAAGAGCTACAGCAAACATACCAAATACCAGTTTAATTTGTTCACTTTATTTCTATTGAACACAGCACCCATGCAAGTTGGAGGTGCCAACTACAGTATTCCTTTTTAGATTTTGTTTGTCTACACTTTTATTTAACACACTGGCGTCATAAGGTATTTCTAAGCAATTTATTAAAAAAAAGAAATAAAATCACACTTACAAACTTAGGAAGTGTGTACACACTTACTGTATAAGCCCTATGAACACATGTCAGTCTGACCACGGATACTCAGTATGGCTGAATTTACAATACATTGACAAAATTTCATCAGAGCCTTGAGGTCAGTGCCATTTAGCCTGAAGGACTGAGGGCATACACCATGACACCTTGCACCCACAGTGTAATGACCTTATGATGCTCTCTGCACCGTTGAGCACTGCCCAACGAAGGGAGAAAATCCAAAGAGGGAGAAGACCCTAAGTATTATGTCATCGGCCTGAAGACCTCAGAAAAAAATAAGTATAGAAAAAAATTAAATAAAGTGGTGTGGGAGAAGCACTGAGGTCTGGGGGCTTTAAAGTAGGCCTATGCTGAAGGCAGCAGTGTGTCTTTTTTGGGGGGCTTTCCCTCCAGCATTTTGCTGCTGTACTGTACACATGGAAATTTTTTGAATCATTAGCCAGGCCCAGATGTTCCAGATCAAGCAGCCAATTGACAATTTGCTTACTGGGCACGTAAACCACCTTCCTGCCCAGGACAAATTTCAGCTTTCAGCGCTGTCACTCTTTGAATGACAATTGCGCGGTCAACACTGTACTCATATAAACGTTTTATCATTTTTTTCACACAAACTTTCTTTTGGTTGTATTTAATCACTACTGGGGTTTTTATTTTTTGTTAAAAAGTTTGAAAAAAAAACAGTTTTCATAGTTTGTTATAAAACTTTACAAACAGGTCACTGATAGGTGACACTGATGGGCACTGATCGGTGGCACTTAGCGGCACTGAGAGGTGGTACTGATAGGCAGCACTGATAGGTGGCACTGATGATGAGGCACTGATGGGCACTGATTAGCAGCACTGGTGGGCACTGATAGGTGGCACTGATGGGCACTGCTTAGCAGTACTGATATGCACTGGTAGGTGGCACTGGTGGGCACTGGTCGGTGGCACTGGTGGACACTATTTAGTGACTGACTGCTCAGATGCATATTTGGTATGTCTACATTGCTGACAGCTGCACCCAACAACTGAAACAGTGTGCTTTTAACTTATATCTTTTTGACTACACTGGTAATCTGCGTCTATATTGCTACAATTGCCATCTACCTTAAAATGAATTCTGACTGACTGCTCAGATGCATATTTGGTAATTGTGTGCTTGTCACCGTTATTTCACCTACATCTGTAGCTATGTTCACATTATTTTGATGCTTATTTAGGCTTTATGTCTTAGCTAGTTTATGGCTCCCCTTATCTGCACATATTTTGCCCTTTTTGGCTCTCTTGATCATGGAGTGTTCATGACCTATTTGTCACTTATTCCTTTAATCTACTTGCTATCACCAAAACCTGGCTCCATGAATGCGATTCTCCTTCTCCTACTTCCCTCTCCCACGGTGGTCTTCTCTGGACTCACTCCCCTAGGTCTAACGGATGCAAGGGAGGTGGAGTGGGATTCCTCCTATCACCACAGAGCACCTTTCAGGTTCTTCACTCTCCTTCCTCTCATCATTTGAAGCCCACTGTATACGTATATTCTCTCCAACCTCCCTAAGAATTGCTGTGATCTACCGGCCTCCTGGACCACTGTCAGCTTTCCTTGATGAATTTTCTGCCTGGCTACTCTACTTTCTCTCTTCTGAAATTCCCACAATCCTTCTTGGTGACTTCAACATCCCAGTTAACACTAACACTACTGCTACTTCTAAACTTCTTAGTCTAACCTCCTCATTTGACTTGAAGCAATGGGTACAGGCTTCTACTCACACTGATGGAAACAATCTCGACCTTGTCTTCTCATATCTATGCGCTCCAAGCAACTTCTCCAACAATCCTTTTCCCCTCTCTGACCACCACCTTATTAGTTTCTCTCTCTCCCTGTCTTGCACCACCTTTCCCTCCAATCGCCTAACCGTCACCCGTAGAAACCTTCGCCAACTCAACACTTCTCTCCTCTATTCTGCTACTGACCACCTCTATGAAAAAATCTCACCCCTGTCATGCCCCAACCAAGCCACTGTCATCTACAATAAATCCCTGTCCTCCACGCTGGACCAGCTCACTCCCCTCACCACACACAAAATCAGGCCTCGACCCCTAAAACCCCGGCAACAGATGACACCAGAAATCTCAAAAAGCGTAGCCACGCTCTTGAGGGTCTGTGGCACAAAACAAAGTCTCTCAAAGACTTCAACCAATACAAATCTGCCCTCCATAAATACAATTCTCGCCTCCACACTGCCAAGCAGACCTATTTTACCACTCTTATTAACACCTTCTCATCCAGTCCCCGTCAACTCTCCTCTACCTTCAACTCCCTACTTCGTCCTCCACCTCTTCCGCTGATAGCCTCCCATGGCTTTCAATATCATTTCTACGCTGACGATACCCAAATCTACCTCTCCACCCCCCAACTCACCCCATCAGATTCCTCACGCATCACTAACTTATTAACAGACATATCTGCCTGGATGTCACACCACTTCCTCAAACTCAACTTGTCCAAAACCAAACTCATAATATTTCCTCCCCCACGTGCCGTTTCCCCTGACTTCTTTGTCAAGAGCAATGGCACAACCATCCACCCATCCCCATGTTAGAGTGCTTGGTGTTATCCTGGATTCTGAACTCTCCTTTTGGCCCCACATCAAATCACTTTCTAAGGCTTGCCGCCTCAACCACCGCAATCTCTAAAATACGTCCCTTCCTAACCAATGAAACCACAAAGCTTCTGATTCACTCCCTGGTCATCTTTCGCCTCAACTACTGCAACTCCCTCCTCATTGGCCTACCTTTAAATAGACTATCCCCCCTCCAGTCCATCATGAATGCCGCTGCCAGACTCATACACCTTACAAACCGTTCAGCACCTGCCACCCCTCTCTGCCAATCCCTCCATTGGCTGCCACTCGCCCCAACGAATTAAATTCAAAATACTAACAATGAGCTACAAAGCCATCCACAGCTCTGCTCTCAGCTACATCAGCAGCCTAGTCTCAAAATACCAACCTAATCGTCCTCTTCGTTCCTCCCAAGACCTCCTGCTCTCCAGCTCCCTCATCACCTCCTCTCATACTCGCCTCCAAGACTTCTCCCAAACCTCACCCATCCTCTGGAACTCCCTACCCCAATCTGTCAGACTGTCCCCAAATCTATCCACCTTCAGGCGATCCCTGAAAACTTTTCTCTTCAGGGAAGCCTATCCTGCCACCACCTAACAACTACACTTCTTATTTTCTCAAACAGCTCATTCCCCACAGTTATTGCCCTTTTGTATCACTTAACCCTCCCTAGACTGTAAGCTCTAACGAGCAGGGCCCTCTGGTGGCAGCTGGTGGGTTTTTTTTGGGGGGGGGGCGGCAAACAATCCTATGCTGCTGCCACCCCCCCCCCCAGAGGTCATGGGCAGCACCCCCCAGTCCGGGCCCTGCACTTACCCCATCTCCTGGGCAGTGTCAACTTCTCTCCGGGCTGCGGGCTGTTTGTTGGCTCGGTTCCCGTCTTCTCCCTTCTCTCCTCTGTGCGTCTCCTCCTTCAGCTGGCCAATCCGATCGGATCTTCCCTAGTGAAAGGGCCGCCACTGCTGGTCATACACTATACAGTCTGTCTGTAAATCAACCTCTTTAGACTTATCAAAACTACTAAAGAACAAATCTAAATAGTTGATCACATTTCTTTCAAATCGGGCAAGCCTTTGCACTACAATGTTGATGTTATTGTTTATGGTCACCTTAAAGTGTTTGTAACCCTGTGTAATCTGGCCCCCTGTATCACCTAAAAAACCTGGCTGATCCTGCCAGTTTCTGCCCCCCCCCCTGTAAACTGACCACGGTTTATCATGGCTGCTGAGCCCTTACACCGTGGCCAGTTTACGTGCCTCTGTCATCCACAGCTCTCCTCTGTCCTCCTCTCCCCCCTCCCTCCCTACCTGTCAGCTCCGTCCACTCCATGATCCTCCCCTCCAGCTTGTAAAATAATAGAGTTAAGTCTCTGTTACATAATAACATGTGCCCCACTGTATGTCCTTTATTAAAAAAAAGCAGACTTCTACCTTAGATCAGAGTGTCTCCCGGCACTCACGTGACTCCTCGGCTCTCTCCTCCTCCCGGCTATCATCAGCGGAAGTTCTCGGCCCCTCCTGCTGTATCTGTCAAATGGGGAGAGGAGAGAGCTGAGGAGTCACGTGAGAGATGGCAGACACTCTGATCTAAGGTAGAAATCGCCCCTTTTTAAAATAAATGACATACAGTGGGGCACATATTATTATCTAACAGAGGGGATTTTGAGGCTTAGAAAAAGGCTTAACAACTGCTTTAACTGATTGGCTCCATGGGGATCTATAGATGACTGTTGGAGGGTCTGTGGATGTGGGGCAGGGGGTATAATGGTTGAAAGGGACTAAGAGGACAGGGGGGCTCTGTGGATGGCTGCAGGAGTTTTGTGTATATATAATGTACTGTATATATATTATTTTACGAGGAAGGGGGTTCTGAAAAAATATTGCCCTGAGGCCCTCTTCGAATTCTTTTCTAAGAGTCTTTCACAATTTTTCTTACATAGCTAATCTAATTCATTTGTTATGCGATAAAGAAAAAGTTCAGGTTGCAACATCCCATGGGGCAATGACCCAGAATGATAAAAGTATGCGATGTGAAATTCCATTTTGTAACAGTGTCAGTTTTGTCTTAATTAGGTCTTCACCTGAAATATTATTGACGCCAGCAGAAGCTTAACAGACCTGCAGAAAAATGTCCAGATCCTGGAAACAGAGGTTACAGTTTAAGGGTTTGAGCTGAGTTTATGACAGGTCTTCTTTTTGCCTGCTTCGCCTGTCATGTAATGATCCATAGATGATTACTCTCTCTAGGTTTTTAAAACAACAGCTGTCAAATGGCAATTGTGACCCTGCATGCATTCGTCAGTTGAAATAATACAGGTGCCGCCTAATGTCATCTGCAGGCTGCAGGAACAGCTGTGCAACCACAGTCTGCAGGAGACAGGCCACGTCTCCAAATTTCTGTTTATTTACAGTGGTTGTGTTTGTTTGCTTTACAATGCCCTAAAAGAAAAATACTGTTCTTTACAGGAACATGCGAGTTTGAGGTTTTTATACCCTTCACGCTACAAAATGTGAAACAGATTAGAAGTAAAGGCTGCCATATGCTGGCCATATACTTTACTAACAACAGTTCCATCAATTCAAACCTGATGTCTGTGGTTGGAGAGATTTGACTGAACCTCGAAGATATACTGACCATAAAGAAGCCCTCGTCAGAGCACTGCTGACAGCCCTATAAAATTGGACCTTTCAGTAACTTCGTAATATATAGCAACAGTGTAATTTTCCAATAAAAAAGTTGCTCCTTTTATTTTATTAAAAAGCTACCGTTGAGCTTCATCATGGGACCCAGACTGAGTTGATGCCATCAGGCTGCTGCAGGTAGCAGGGAATTTCCTCAGTCACCACTCCTGCAGTGATCAGACTGCAACATTGTAATTTTGTAACCAGTGGCGGCTGGTGCTGTATATTTTGGGGGGGTTGGCCCCACACTTTCCCCATCTAGGTTGCGGGCAGCTTAGGCTCCTTCCTGCGTCTCCTCCTCCTCGACGGCTTCACCCTGCGTCTCGGGCTTCATGGCAGCTTCCTCCTCGGCACCTTACCTCCTCCTTCCCTCGGCAGGGCAGCCAATATGACCAGCTTCCTGATTGGCCAGGAGGAGAATCAGGAAGACAATAGCGAATTTTAATTTGCTGTTGTCACACCAACGGGTGGGCTCAGGGCGCAGTGCCCTACTCCCGAGCCCACCCTTTTTTGAAAGTCAATTAGAGCCTGAGGCTCTAATCACGTGCTTTTTTAAAAACAAAATTCCTCATTGGAATCCATGCGTCTGGCGCCCTGCATGTAGATTAGGGGCCGGACGCATGGATTAGGGGGTCAGCGCCCCTGTGCCCCGTATGGATGGGCCTCCACTGTTTATAACACTTCAGAAGGTGAAAAGCTGCAGCAGGGGCTGATTAGTGTTGGAAAATTGTAAAAAAGCCAAGAATTGTACAGTCACCATAATTTACATAGAAATACAACAAATAGCTTCAGACCAAACTCAGATAAAAGTCCTAGATAATTTTAATTGTTGGTAAAAAAAAGTCAGATAAAAACAGCCAACGCCTTTGAGGGTCACCACTCCACCTACATTAGAGCTCAACACCACATTTGCAAAACCATGACTTCATTACTGCCCAGCAAGTGCTGTCAAGGTGTTACTCCATGTGGAAAGTTCAATACTGGTTCTGACATAGACCTGTGAGTCAGTCCTTCCAAATTATATCCTGTGCTGACCCTTGATGAAGGCGGAGTGCTGTTGCCCCCGAAATGCATTTTTTATATAACTTTTTTTTACCAACAAATAAATTATATTGGAATCTTTTATTTGGTTTTGGTCTGTGGCTCCTTTTCTATATTTCTATGGTTTGAGCTACCATTGGGTGACCATCAATGGAAGCCTTGGTGTATGGGAGCCAGAGCTTTTGAGCTTGTTTGAAGTTTTCCAGTGCCTCTTTGAGTATGTTGGAGACCAGGATTTACATGACTGTATTATATTTGAGCCAGCATCCCAGTCCACGATGTAGATGATGACTAGGGATAGGCTTGGGTTTAGTCTGAACCTGGAAGTCAGCTGTCATTGCTGGTACAAAATTCTGTAGGCAGGAGGTTCCTCGCCTGGCAGCTTGCACGTATTCAAACTGGCAAGGTTGCTTATGCCATCATTGACCTAATATTGCCAAAAGCCATATTAGGTCTTTGACATTAACCTAAAATGGCCATGTGTCCATATTGGTTCAATGATGTCCCGCACATCCCCACCCCTTTGTTGTGTACTTTAGCTTAAGAAAGGGGAATCCTCTGCCGACAGCTCATTGGCTTACCAATGATGGCTAACTTTCGGGTTCAATAATGTTAACCCTGGAAGATGACTAAACAAAGATGATTCCTTCTTTTTGGACAGAAAAGCAAGTGAAGG
>BLSH010455365.1:168661-187299 GCA_018402905.1 Glandirana rugosa
TTGTAGTGATAAGTATTTGTACTTATAAATTGTCTAAAATCCGTTCCATCCCCTAAGAAATGTGTAGTGTAGTGATTCGTTACTATAATTTTACAATATGTTTTGACTTCGGAACTCTACTAGAAATTTACGTCAGTATATGGATCAGGACATAGTTAGGTCGTGACACGGGTCGAAGTCAAGAGGAGAGGGGAGAAGTAAGAGAGTGATGTGACGTGACTCTCGTCGTCCTCGGTTACCGACAGTCAATTTAACACACTCCTCCCTTACACCCCACCCTGGTTCGACGTGACACACACAAATACCTACGTGTGACGGGTCGGGCTTCACGTTTACGTACTCACGGGGGTATCGTGTGTTGAACGACACCCCCGTAAACCTTGTCTCCTAATCGACTCTCGCGACTGCCCCCCCCCCCCCCATATTGAACAAACAATAAAATGCCTTTTCTTCCGAAATGTTGGCGACTATTAGAGTAAACACGCTCTCAGCTAATCCTCTGTTCCAAATGCCCCCACAGCAAGTTGTGTGCTATGGGGGCACTCATGCATTTGCACTTCGGGCTGGGCAGTGTGCATCCATAAACACACACAGTGCAGCTTGGTCCCACCCCACATTCCCTCCTCACACAATTTAACTGACAGCCATTGGCTCCTGCTGCTCTCAGTGCAGTGTAGTGAGAGAATGAAGAGGGGAGAGGAGAACTGAAGCTGGGCACAGTGCTGGATTGATACAGGACTAGGTATATGACTGCATTTAAAGATCATCTCAAGGCTTCAGTTTTGTATAACATTTTAATATCATTGCTTAGTGATGTGATGTGTAAAGAATCCCCTACCTTGCCTAAAATCTGTTAAATATTCATGTTTATGAATAGTGATGTTGTTTAGTTTCTTCCTGTCGCCTAGAGAAGGGTTTAACAGTAATCCTTATGTCATTTCCATAGTGTTGAACTACAACACCCATGATGCTACAGTACTAACTAGCATGTGTGGGCTGGCTGTGGGTGGGACCATCAGAATGTATTAGGCAGAGCAATTAAAGTGAGTGGTAGAAAGAAGCACATGAGCAAGGAGATGGGTGAGTTGTGCAGCAGTGGGAAGAGACGGGCAGACCTGGGTGAAGACATTTGGGCAGAAGACGCCTGATTTGAATAAGCACGCCCACAAATTGGACTACGCCTTTGTGGTTACCTCAAAGTAATCTGCTCCAAACTACAGGGGAGCATTTCAGGGACTAGTCACCCTGTTGAATACTGAAAGGACTGCCCAAGAAAGAAGATGACAATGTTGAATGCCAGAACACAGCTTTACCATAAATTTAATTCTTTACCCAATGTAGGAACCCTTCCCCTAAACAAGAGAGGTCCTATTCTAAATTTAGTGCTGCTGGACTGTTGTCAGCCTAGGCCTGAATTTATACTTCTGTTTATTCTAGGTTTTCCTTGGTTATCGATTGCTTGTTTGGAAGTGTCTGTGGCAATAGTTTAAAAAGATCCAGTGACTTGGGTTTTGAGTATTTATATCTATGTGTTTTCACTGGTGCATGCTAAGGAAGGGTCTAAATATGTGGGGGAACCTTCTAGAAGCGCGCTTCCTTCCAGACTTTGCGTTGCTGTTCTATGGCCCAGGCTTGGCCTGCTGCCTGGGCTAGGACATGTGTGCTTGAGAAAGGAAGGATTGAGTTTGGGGCCTATAAATGTGCATTACCTGGTCTGAGGATTTACCTAGAAGGGGTGAGGCTGGTACCTGGATAGGAGCACCAGGGTTGAAATGTGGCTGTTGGAAGAGTGTCTGGAGAAGCTTGGTACAAGATCGGACCTCGTAGGAAGTCTAGTGACTTATCCAGGGATTTTTTGTGTGCTTCTACTGCTTTGAAGTCTGTAGAATACAGAGTGCTGGTCTGGCTTAAATGTACTTTTTATGTATCAATCGTAAGTATGTTTTGGGGCCTGTGTATTGTTTTTTGGTATCCTGCACCAGGGGCGTATCTGCAGGGGTCGTAATTTTGACCAGACCCCATGCTCCATGCAGCTCCCCTGTACACCTGGATCGGAGGAGTAGCAGGGCAGCTGCATACTGAGGAACCGATCTCTCCATTTTCCTCCTGCAGCCGCTGAATGCCCGCTTCTCCTTCTGTCCCTCCTGCAGGAGGAAAATGGAGTGATTGATTCCTCAGTATGCAGCTGCCCTGCCGCTCTTCCTATCCAGCTTCTTCCTGCTGCCCCCTGTGCTCTTTCCTGACCCCCCATCCTGTTAGGATGGAGAGCAGGAAAGGGGTTGGCAAATGTGTTATTTAGTAGCCCCTTTTTTGTCTTAATGAATAGAGTATGTGATCCATACTGATCCCTGACTTTGTACATTCATAACGGTGCCATAGTAAACTGTGTTTACTATGTTTCAGTATGTGAATGAACAGGAAGCTCTGTACAGAGCTATTCCTGTCCATTCATTCTGCACAGCTGAGGCTGCAGAGAAAGAGATTGAGGGCTGTGTCCTCAAACTCCCTTTTCTGTCTCAAAGGTGGAACATATTAGGTCTGTTTAGACCTCTGATATCTCACCAAAGCCCTCCAATGGGGCTCCTAAAAAATAATAAAAAAAATTGTAAAAAATAAAATTTAAAAAAATGGTAAAAATAATAAAAAATAAAATAACAAAAATAAAAAGCTACTGGCACCAGTGGTGGAGCTACCAGGTTGCACTTCTGACTGGGCCCCAGTTTTTTGCCACCGGGCTCGGAGCCAGGGATCAGGGGGACCCTTCATGGTTTCTTGCAGCGAGGCCCTGAAGGTTCTAGTTACACCACTGTCCTGCACTCTAATTTCTCTGTCCGAAGGGTCTTTTAGATCTAATAAACCCTGTTAACCCCTTCAAAAAGTGACTTGCAGCCAATTCTTTACAACCCAGTAAAAGCCACATGTCTAACCCTGAGGTGAAATGCCAGCCCACCGAGCCACTCTTGGGGCCTCTAACTGCCTTTTGAGGATAAATGGGTGCCACAATAAAAATAAATGTTTTTGCCCAAAGATGAGTTTTATCTTTATTTTCGTATATACAAACAGGCGTATACACTATGCATACACTGATAATTTTTGCTTTGACTATGAAGCAGTCATAGGGTGGGATTGGGTGTTGTTTTGTACTATATAGTGTGGTTTTAGTTGAGGGTATTATCTTACACTGAGTGCTTGGCCTCATTTAGCCTTTTGGTCAGCCAGAATGCTTTATGGAGAGCGTTAACTGGGTGGCAGCTTTACAAACAAGAGACATTACAGCTGGCATTGTGGAATCAGAACAGCTGGTATAAGAAGAAGAGGCTGCGGCCTGTTACGAGGCTTGACAGTTCATGCCTAAAATGGATTAATGGCCGCCAAGAGTTAATAATAAAATAACAAAAGTCGCCAATGATGACAACTTGTAATGACAGCTTTTATGATTGCAGATTAATCCTGAGTTTAAGCTTGTCCGTCTAGACCATCTGCTGCTGGGTTTTTCCTGGTCTTTACACTGTGAAAGGGCAGGAATTTGTTGGCAAAGGCATGTTTTATCAAAAAGAAAGAGACAAATTTCATCACAGAATAATTAGGTCACGAGAGACTTCAGAGCCAATAAAAGCCAAATAGAAAAAGCATCAAACGGGTAGAGTAGCTTTGATGTGATAGGCTATGCTTTAAATAAAACCAACTGAGTACTGTTGTGCTGCTGGATTCTCATAAACAAACTCAACTTCTGGGTATGGGGCCCACTTGCATGAGTCCCATAATGAAGTTCTTGAGCAACTAGTAACTACTGTATTGGGGCTGCGAGGAGGCAAGCCCAGTCCAATTCAAATACCGACTTCCAGAAAGTTGACATTTGCATGTGAAGCTTGGTTTATGTCAAAGGATATTTGTTTTGTATAATTGTAAATTGTTATTTTATATCTTTTTATATCTTGTTTTATTTTATATATATATATATATATATATATATATATATATATACACACACACACACTATATTACCAAAAGTATTGGGACGTCTGCCTTTACATGCACATAAACTTTAATGGCACCCCAGGCTTACTCTGTAGGGTTCAATATTGAGTTGGCCCACCCTTTGCAGCTACAAAAGCTGCAACTCTTCCGGGAAGGCTGTCCACAAGGTTTAGGAGTGTCTATGGGAATGCTTGACCATTCTTCCAGAAGCGCGTTTGTGAGGTCAGGCACTGATGTTGAATGAGAAGGCCCGGCTCGCAGTCTCCGCTCTAATTCTTCCCAAAGGTGTTCTACCTGGTTGAGGTCAGGACTCTGTGCAGGACAGTCAAATTCCTCCACCCCAAATTCGCACATCCATGTCTTTATGGATCTTGCTTTGTGCACTGGTCCAAATCATTTGGTGGAGGGGGGATTATGGTGTGGGGTTGAGTTTCATGGGTTGGGCTTGGCCCCTTATTTACAGTGAAGGGAACTCTTAAGCGTCAGCATACCAAGATGTTTTGGACAATCTCATGCTCCCGACTTTGTGGGAACAATTTGGGGATGGCCTCTTACTGTTCCAACAGGACTGCGCACCAGTGCACAAAGCAAGGTCCATAAAGACATGGATAAGCAAATTTGGGGTGGAGGAATTTGACAGTCCTGCACAGAGTCCTGACCTCAACCTGGTAGAATTAGAGCGGAGACTGCAAGCCAGGCCAGTCAAATCACATAAAATCCCAATGAAATACATTTACATTTTTGGTTGTAACATGACAAAATGTGGAAAATTTCAAGATTTCAAGGGGTATGAATACTTTTTCAAGTGTGTGTGTGTGTGTGTGTGTGTGTGTGTGTGTATATATATATATATATATATATATATATATATATATATATTTTACGCCATGCACTGATAGAATATAACAGAAGAAATATTCAATCAGTGCTGAATCTGAAGGGTAAAGTGCAGGCTATTACACATGCACAACAAGTTTTACATATAAACATGATTCCCAGAGCACTGCGGGTTAGCTAACATAATAACACTATGAAAACGCTTTGCAAGTGATAATCAGAACTTATAATTCTTCTGAATACTCAATGGTGTGCTTAAGAAAAGTGCGGCTATAAGGAACGGGTGATATTATTTATGTATAATTCCAAATCATGCTGGAATCCAGTCCTGTACTAGAATTAAAAATCAAATCAGCGAGCAAGATAAAACAGAAAAATGTTTAAATTGTTGCTTCTTTAATACCACTAATATTTTACTCTGCTGGGCATTGTTTTGCCCAAACAAAATAAACCCTCAAGGTGGGTCATCAGCACTAGGAAAAGAAGAAACCTAAAATCCTGCGGCTCCTTCAGGAGTGACTCTACATTTATATTAGCGAGAATGTAAATGAAGGAGCTGAAACACCCACAAGTAAAGGGCACACTCAAATCTTTAGGGACTTTTGCTGAGAGATGCTGGAGTATTCAAATTAAAGAATTGAGACTGTCCGTTGGGTTCCTCCTATGGCCCAATTCACATGGGTACTGAGGCCCGTAGACCATGAATGGGCTGTTTGTTTATGTGGCTTAAGCTGCCAAGTGCTGTGGGCAGGCAGTCCATGTAAGTGTATGGGGACCCAGCCTCTCATCCTAAATTGACAGGTGTGCAGGCGAGCAGCAGCAAACATAGACAGCATGCACTTGGGGCCGCTTAGCCAAACGCCTTTCAAATTAGGATAAGTGGCTGTGTCACATTGAAGCAGTGTAAGTACCTGGATATGACTAGCTATCAGCCATTTGCAGTTCTATGTTTAGCAGAGACAGGTAGGGAGAAACACCACTATGAGCCAATCAAGTGTGATGCAATGCAAGGAGCATTCTGCATGCGTGAGCTGCTTCTCCTTTCACTGTTTTATCACAGTCTGAGAAAGGGACAAGACCTGTAAATGTTACTTACCTGCAACAGAGAAAAATCAGATCTCCTGCCCTTCACACAGCGTTGTCCTGTGTTGCAGCGCGGTGTAAATCTCAGGACTGGATTGGCATAGAAACATGTTCTTTGGCAAGTAAAACAGCGCTTATGTATAGTATGTATTTTATATGTTGTGCAGAAGTTAGCTTTAAATATAAAAATATTATTTCTAAACAGATCATAAATATATCACTATTGATCCCAATAATAAAGACAACAGACCATAAACTAGATATGCTTTATAAAGCGATGATGTGTATTGCCAGAGAGATTCATGATTTTGCATGACTTCATTGAATAGTTGACCTGCACATCACCTCTTCCATTTTATGAATGTGAAGTGGATTGCTCTTTGGATTGTGAGTTTAGGTATGGACTGCGTTTAGGTCGGGGGAATATGTCTACAGCTGGGATAAATGCAGCCCATCTATAGAGTTTGGGTGAGGCCCATGCTTCCCCTTCTGACCCCCCCCACCACCATTATAGTGTTTCGTATAATGCACTTTATGTCTTGGCCCTGCTATGAATGTTCACCTGCCCAGATAGTTTGTTTTGTTTCAAGAATGTTCAAGATCGAAATAAGTCCTCTTGTGAGCCCTCCAAGAGTGGATTTCTGTGTTCAGCCAAGCTCCAGTTGGAAAGATGACTCCTCTAGCTAAGCTTACGATACACGCAATACTCACTCAAGAGTCTTCTATTTGTGTAACAGGCTCTTGAAACCTGTGCTTGGCCCTTTTTAAAAAGTTGTGTCTCACTCCTGTAAATCATTGACCAAGAAATCACTCCACCTGGCCAGTAAAATAAATTAGTGTTGGGGTATCAGGGTGACCTTTACATCAAGGTGCTTCTTTTCTGGTTGGGGTACGTTTAGGACAACTGGACAATAAACGGCATGACGATTTATAAAACTTTTATGGGGGAATTCAATAAGTCAATATTGTCACTTTTCTTTCCCCATAAAATCGCCTATACTAGTTTCAAAAAACCCTGCCACCATTTCAATGGGTTTGCCGTGTGGCTGATTCAAGAAGTACCTAAAGAGGAGCTCCAGGCTCCTTCAGAAAAAAGAGTAATTCAGCAGCTACAAATACTGTGGCTGCTGACTTTTAATATAATGACACTTAGGTGTCCAGGGATCTCGCAATGTCCTCTTCAATTGGCTTTCAATCGGCTTCAGGCGCAGGCACCGGCTTCTCTAGTAAGGGAAACAGGAAGTGAAGCCTTGTGGCTTCACAGCCTGTTTCCTACTGCGCATGACTTGTGAATGGTCCCGTGGTTTTCTGGGACCTGTGATCCCAGAAGACTGCGGGGGAAGGATGGGGGGCCGAACTTCCGGCACAGTTTGCTGCAGCGATCTGAGCCGGAAGTGGGAGCAGGTGCCTGTCAAATCCAGGCACCCACTCCCCCTCCCCCCCCAACAATGCCAAAATTGGCAGTGGAGGGGGGGAAGGGTGCACACAAGCAGAGCTTCCCCTTATGGGGGGAGCTCTGCTTTAATAGTGCCGCATTTACAAGGTGGCGCTAGTAATGCATCAAATTAAAAAATGATCAAGTTTATAGATAAAGAAACAGAGGGAAATTAAGACTAATTTGAGTTGGCATACAGAGCCCGTCAGAGTGCCTGTCTTTATACACCTATATAGCAGAGAAGCATTTTTACCACCACTACCCTCTCCCCACCTGTACTAGCTGTTAAGCAGGCAGGGTGGGAGGATGGGAGGATTCTATAGCCAATAGCAGTCTGTCTGTTGGCTAATGTTCCGGCCACTGCCTGCTGTCAAATACACGAGGAGCCAACCTGATGGAGGACTAGTCTCTTTGAATCCCCATCAGTCTCTGCCCACCCAGCATTAAACTTCCCAGAGCTGCACTGTCTAAGTGAAGTGTCTGTATGGACACTCTGATCTCAGTGCGCCTCCACAGCTGGAGCTGCAGCTGGTACATGATTGGGCCACCTTCACTGTCATTTGTCATGTGGAAGCGCATGAGAATTCTAAAGAGGGTCTTAGACATGCTTCATGAATTCCCTATGTTTACATTTTTTTCTGCATTGTCTGGAATTCAGAAGAAGAGAAACGGTTGTTGAAAAAGTTACAAGACTCTTTGTAGCTCACATAACATTCAGCCATCTCTTCTTTCTCTAATGGTTGGTAACACATGGTCTGCACTGTGCAATGGAAATTCTGTATTAACGTATTTCTAATTGCTTAATTTAAAAAAAAATGTTATACTTACCTGCTCTTTGCAATGTACAGCCCCTATCCTTCTCTTCTGGACTTCCCCACCGGCTCTCCTGGCTCCACCCCCCGGTTGAGTGCCCCCCACAGCAAGCTGCTTGCTGTGGGGGCACTTGTGTGCACTCGCTCCTGAGCCGGCTCTGAGTGTCCATTGACACGCAAAGAGCGTCTCAGCCCCACCCCCACTCTCTCCTCACTGGTTGTGATTGAAAGCAGCAGGAGCCAATAGCTCCAACTGCTGCCTCTCTGTCCAATGAAGAGAGAGAGAGCCGAGAGAGCTGCTGTTCTCATGCACATCACTGGATCGAGAACCATTACACAGGAAAGTATAACCTGTGATCAGACTTATGAGAGTCACAAGATTCCAGGTAGCTCAAATAACATGCAACCATCTCATCTTTGTCTTTGGGCTTTCATCTCTCTCTGTCTTATCTCAGAGACTCTGCTGCTAACTTTATTACCATCACCATATACATTGGTTTGTGTGTGTTTGTTTGTTTTTCCTTTTTTTTCCTTTCCCTCAGAGATTTTAACATTCTGCTAAAACTTATGTGAATCAGTACTGCTTGGACCTTGAAGAAGGGGACACATCCCAAAAGCTTGTCCTGAAAAATTGTATGTTAGTGCAAATAAAAAAGTGTCACACACACACAGTACTCAATTTTCTCTGTCTTCGAAAACAAAAACGTTTTAGATGTCTGTAAAAAAAATGAGGTGTATATAACTTTGATACACACAAGGTGCTGTGAGGATCTTTATTGCTACCTTTGGGATATTTACACAAAGAAGTTATATTTTTAACCAATTGGTTATACCCGTAATGACATCTAATCAGATACACATGTCACAAGTTAATTGAGGGTGTATGTAACATTGTTTCATTGCACTGATCCCTTTACATGTATTTGTACCTGTCTGAGTTTCTGATGTCTTTTGTAGCTATGACTAAACACCCATAGCAGGTGTGAAACGCGTCAGTTTATATTTGTAGTTCACTGTATGCTGTATCCTCTTTTACTACAATAAAGAGATTGCACAGGAGTGCGGCCATCCAGCCTTACTGTTTCACACAATGTCGCAGTCCCGCTAAAAAACGCAGAAGGGCGCCATTACCAGTAAAAAATAAATAAAAGTCCATACATCTATGCCGTAGATTGTAGACGGGATAACTTTTGTGCAAACCAATCAATATACGCCTATTGCGATTTTTTATTTTTTTTTTTACCAAAAATATGTAGAAGAATATATATCGGCCTAAACTGATGAACAGTTTTTTTTTATATTTTTTTTATTGGATATGTATTAAAGCAGAAAGTAAATAAAAAATATTTTTTTGAAGGTTGGCACTCTTTTTTTTGTTTATAGCGCAAAAAATAAAAACCGCAGAGGTGATCAAATACCACCAAAAGAAAGCTCTATTTGTGGGAAAAAAATGACATCAATTTTGTTTGGGTACAGCGTTGGCACGCCCGCGCAATTGTGCAACGCCGTATTGCAAAACATGGCCTGGTCAGGAAGTGGCCTTCCGGTCCTTAAGTGGTTAAAACAGGGTGCTGCAGCAATGGGGATCTTTGCTCTCTTGCATGTTGCTCAGGTAGATCTCCACCTCTGAAAGGTTTCCTATCCCTGGAATGGAGAGATACATTGTATCTTTCTCTGTCTTTGCAGAGACAGAAAAAAAGTATGTGTAGAAAATAATAATAATTTAAAAAATAAATAAATATATATATATATATTTAAAAATACCTAGATCAAGGTTTGATCTAGGTCAGTGCCAGGGTTAGTGTTTGGGTCAAGGTCAGGGTCAGTATTTTTTGGACAATTAGTACCAATGTCAGTGTGTATTAGGAAGGATAAAAAAACACCCCACTATTGTTTCTGGGCTGTACTGCGGGTACAAACAACCAAACAACAGCTGGCATACACATATGTGGTATCGCTGCGATCGTCAGGAGCAGGAGAAATTATTTTGGGTTTTTCTTTGGTGGTAAGTTATGGTAGTAGCAAGAAATATACATAAATTTAAACAAATATATATATATATATATATTTTTTTTTTACTATTTTGGGCCAGATTACCTTTGATAATAATAAAAAAAAATCAGGATATATCTATTACCATTTACCACCAAATGAAAATGAAAGCCCAATTTGTCCTGGAAAAAACACGGTATAATCCACTTGGATGCACAAAGTAGTTGTGATGATATGTACGGTTTTACTAACACAGGTCAAAGTTGCAAAATTGGGCTTAGGCATTTAGATTTGTTTTACCCTTAGGTGCGAAGGGGTTAGACTTCTTTTATTAGATATGTAACATAGTGACATTTCATTCAAGTCTCCATAGGTGTTCTGCGCTGGGGTGCGGTGATCTGTGATGCCAATCTGTGCGATGTGAAAAAATGCAGCATTTTACACATTGCACCGCACATAACACCAACATTATGGTGTGAATTGGACACATGAAAAACATTGATTTTCTATTAGCCCCTGCGGTGACTGATGATGATCCAAGTAGAAAACGCCAGTCACCACACCAACTACAGCGTATACCCATGCGAAGCTCGCGATTGCTCACACGGCAATGCACAGGTGTGCCATGCATCTGCGTACAGACAGTCCTATTCATGTCACAGCCCCTGCTCCCAATCTGACAGCTGTGTGGGTGCATAACCCAGAAGGCAGACAGTCTACATTCGAGGCCGTGCGCCTGCATTCAGTGGTGGCTGGTGCATAAGGGGCGCAGGGGCGCTGCCCCCCCCATAGTTTAGACCAGGGGTCCTCAAACTATGGCCCTCCAGTTGTTCAGGAACTACAATTCCCATCATGCCTAGTCATGTCTTTGAATGTCAGAGTTTTACAATGCCTCATGGGATGTGTAGTTCCGCAACAGCTGGAGGGCCGTAGTTTGAGGATCCCTGGTTTAGACCAATAGGAAAAGTAATCATAGAACGATTAATTTTTTTCAAAAAGATAATATGACAATATGATATGATAATATAACAAGTTAAAAAATGTTAGTTATATTATCATTTATTTAAAAATAAATTGTTCTATGTGTGTGGGGCACTGGACTAATAGACGTCTATTAGGTCCATCAATTTTTAACAAGCACGTGATTAGAGCCTGAGGCTTTAATTGGGTTGTTTTAGGTTGTCCTCCCACTTTTGATTTTAGCGAATCAAAATTCACACTTCCAGTTTCCGGCTGCTCATCCTGGCCAATCAGGAGGCTGAATATTTGAAACACGGAAGGGGAGCCATGATAGCCCAGGCTGGAAGTTCCATTTGCAGGTAAGGATCTGGAGGGGTTTGTTTGCACCCCCCCAAAAATTTTTATCAGCAGCCACCACTGCCTGCATGGATGTCAAATTGGGAGCAGTGGCTCTGTCCGCCTTCAAGGGGATGCATGGAAGTGCGGGTATCCCAGTGCGGGCAAATGGGGCCCTTACATGGGTTGCGCTGTAGTACACCCGTGTGAACGAAGTCTTTTTATAATTGAATTTGTATTTAATTGGAAAACTGAGTTGGAATTGTGCTCTTCCTTAAACTTTGCATTACATCTTAAACCAACCAGTAATCAATTCTCTACGGTTTCACAGTTGGAAGGAAAAGGTTGAATGATATGCTGATAATTGTAATAATGATTAATAAGACATAGATAGAAGCGTGGAAAGAAGGCAGTATGCAGGTTTTAGGGATGCTTGTGTGCATGTTGGTGTAATAAAAGGATTCAGTGCTGCTCTCTATGTATTAAACTGCTTTTTTATTGTATTTCACTTGGCCCTCTCCAGCTCCTAGGGGCCTGTATTCAAGTTCCCTGCTGCAGTGTTGGATCTGAGAGTCCTGTGATGTGTGACGGGTGTTGATCTGGGTACACAAAGGACGCAGTGAAATGCTTTTTTCTGGGCGGACTCTCATTGCACTTTCCCATGCAGGAACAGCTAGGATTACCGCTACCCAGGAATTTTTGGAATGGTTCCACTGAGCGACTTGGAACATTTGACATACTGAGAACCACAAAATGCTTTCATTACACCCAGTCCTCCAAATACCATGACGGGAAGGAAAGGAACATTGTTTGGCACTGGGGAAAATATCTGAAAACCTCAAAAATGCTAACCAGGGTTATGTATTTAAATCTTCATTCCCAATACTCATAGCATAGCAGTCATCATATGAATAATGTATTCAAACCACATGACATGTCATTTGCACGCTTCCAGAATACATACAGAGTGCTAGAGAGAGAGAAAAACATTTAAAAACGGTATCAATATTTACAGAGATTGGTCTATCTACAGTATCTCACAAAAGTGAGTACACCCCTCACATTTTTGTAAATATTTTATTCTATCTTTTCATGTGACAACACTGAAGAAATGACACTTTGCTACAATGTAAAGTAGTGAGTGTGCAGCTTGTATAACTGTGTAAATTTGCTGTGCCCTCAAAATAACGCAACACAGCCATTAATGTCTAAACCGCTGCCAATAAAAGTGAGTACACCCCAAGTGAAAATGTCCTAATTGGGCCCAATTAGCCATTTTCCCTCCCAGATGTCATGTGACTTGTTAGTGTAACAAGGTCTCAGGTGTGAATGGGGAGCAGGTGTGTTATTGCTCTCATACTGGTCACTGGGACCAAGGTTCTACTGTATTATCATATTACTGAGTTTAGTAACACTGTAAGATCTACTACGGACACAGACTTGTAACCTTGAGCTTGTCCATGCGTTTCTACAATTTTTGTTCTCAAATCCTTAGACAATTCATTGCTGCTCTCTCTCTTCTCCATACTCCATGTGGCACACAGAGACACACAACAGAAAGGTTGAGTCAATTTTTCACCATTTTTACTGGTTGCTGGTGGGATTTCTATATTGTCAGCACCTGTTCATTGATATAGGTGAGTTTAATTACAAATTACAGGAGCATCACAAACTTGGAATGCAATTGTTTCATACAATTGTGAGAAGGTGCCAATAATTTTATCCAGTCCATTTTGGAGTTTTGCGTGGAATGTGTGAGATTTGGCTTTTTGTTTCTCTATTTTTTTGTGTTATAGCAATTCAAACAAAATAAATAAACATGTAGATGCCTAAACATTTATATTTGCAACAATTTTCTGGGCAAAGTTATATGACAGAAAGTCAGGGGTGCCAATATTTTTGGCCATGATTGTAGGACTCACTTAGCAATGTCTTAGCCATTGAAAAGGTGGAGGTTTGGGGCTTTAGTTGAGGCACACAGCATACTGGGCCGTATTAATATTAATATTAATATCCCTATTAATATTGTATAAGGAGTGGAGATTAGCTGGCGATTGGTAGATAAGTAAACATTCCATAAAAAACACAGGTGGACTGGTAATGCAGTGTAAAAAGTATATATTGGTATTTGGAACACATTTTTATTAAAGGCTTGTCAACATATATCAAATAATGCAACATTGCAACACTGTATACATATAATAAAATGATGCATAGGTTGGTATTATAATTGGGTCATAACACATGATGATAGATTAATTTAGGTTAAGAGATGACTACATGTAGATTGGTTGAAACAGTACATACATGATTGACAGAATTTCATATATAAAATCAACAACACAATTAAAATATAAAAAACATGTATATTGCATTGTAAAAGCTTAACGCGTTTTGTGGGGTATGTTCCACTTCCTCAGGAGCAGATGCAATGAACATAAAACTCGTCTCTACATAAAATACATGATGTTATGGACAAAGGTCGCTAGGGAACATCTGGATCGGAAGCTGTGGGAGTACAATCCGAGAATGCCGAGGCACAAATAGGAACCTCGCAAAAAATGTAAAACTCCATTGTGTGCACAATGGTATAAGTGGCAATCTCAAAATGGTTCTCCTGGTATGTAGTATAGAAATGATCCAAGTAGTGATGCAAGCTGTCCGAAGGATAGTTTTAGCAACATCCTGTGAGTTTTCAGGTCAGACTTTACGAGGAACGTGAATGACCTTCAGCTATAGCAAGGGCATAATTTGCTTTTTGTCAAAACTGCACACCTACATCTACAGCCATCTCTTATTTGCATAGGCAGTTTTTTGTTAAAGAGAAGTTCCAGCCACCTGTGGAAAAAATAAAAGCCAGCAGTTATAAAATTTGTAGCTGCTGACTTTTAAAAAGCAGCCATTCACCTGTCCCACTCATCCCACTCAGTCTCACCCGCTGTCTTCGGTCCCCGGCGCCAGCAACATTACTATGGACACCAGGCTGTGATAGCTTGCAGCTTCACTTTTGGGTGGAGCTCCGCTTTAAAGGTGAATTAACCCTTTAATCCATAAGTATGTTTTTTTGGTTTTGAATGGAAATCAAAGCCTCCAGAGGTACCCCACACAAACACAGGGACATCACAAATGTTGTCACTGGCAGCTATAGGAAACATATACAGATTTGTAATGGAAGCTAACATAACTTTATATTGTAAGCTCTAACGAGCAAGGCCCTCTTATTCCTCCTGTATTGCATTGTATTGTAACTGTACTGTTTGCCCTCATGCTGTTAAGTGCTGGGAAAACTGTTGGAGCTATATAAATCTTGTATTATTATAATAATAATAATACAATATATATGTAAAGCGCTGCGTAAATTGACAGCGCTATATAAGTACCTGAAATAAATAAATAAATAATATATAATGCAACGTCAAGTATGAGCTCACAATTCAGAAAAGGGTAAGGAGAGTTTTGTTCATAGTAAAATCATAGTTTTGCCACATTGACACCTCTGTGTTTTTCATATAGTGCAATTGCACTACATTGTGTTTTTATCTGTTATAAATGTAGCAGGGCGCTGGTTATCTTAACCTGCAATATCAGAAGACACTATGCAACAGTTTTGCGGTGAGACTGCTTCCCTCTAGTGCCAGCTAAGACTCTGTGTCATCACATCCTGCCAGCAGGGTGATTACCTCCAGGGAGCAAAGCATACAGGGAATTGTAGTCCTGGGGCTCAAGTGACACATTCTATTGAACTGCTGGGGAACTACAACTACAAGCTGGCTGGCAGAGAAGAACAGATTTCTGGGAGAGCTGATAAAAAGGCTGGGCAAGGCCTAGTTGCGACCTGCACAAGAGACCATTTAGATACAGAGACACTGTATACAGACACCATTGTCCTTTCACCCTGCTGAGGAAGATCTTGCATTCTTTACTTGATAATCTGGGCCAGTTGTGTTGTTTGGCCCTGCTATTCAGGAGTTTAAGTGCACCAACAAGAGTGGCTAGCTGAAGATTCCAAAGCTTAATCTTCCTTCCAAGAGACCGAAGTTATTCGTGCCATACGAGCACGCACACACACGTTCAGGGCTCTATATATGTAATGGATGTGCGGGATTGTTTGCCTTAAGGGTTAATGCATTGAACATTGAATTGAGTACAGTGTTTGTAGTGGGGTTTGTGGTGTCAGGGGACAGAAGAGAGGTCTGACATAAAGAGGGTCAGTCTTCTGCTCTCCTCCTGCCTGGACTCATAGAGCCAAATTTGAGCAGAGGTAACCAATCCGATATAAAGTGTCATGTGATTTATTTGCCATTTAGGTGTGCCTCTGCCCTTGGGGACATTCTCAGGTTTGGAATCCTCTGAAAGCAGCCTGAAAATAGTATTGCACTATATTGCTCTTAATCTCAGTTATTGCTCTCCAGTTGATCACTTGAATATATACTGTTATTGTCTGTTACCCTTTTCCACAGAAATATTGCAGTAAAGACAATTTCTGTGTTTTATCATAACGTGTGTTTTTCATTGGCCATGGCACTTACACATTGCCAGGAGTGTCAAGAAGGGCAGAGGCTGTTATTGGGGTTGAGTAGCAGAGTATGCAACAACATACTTAGGCGGCTCCTGCGGGGGTAGTGCTACATATTCTTCTGTAAGCAGTCAGACTTTTTTTGCTTTTATGTTTACTGCTGGTGCTGGTGGAGGGCCTCCTAAAAGATAATATTTCTCAGGAGTCTTTGTGACCTGCATTCATTGTATAACTATTACAAGAGTTTTTGGGTCTCTAACATTGCAATGAACGTGACCCGTGTTTCAGTGTCAAATGTATTATTGTATTGTTGCTGTATTATTGTATAAATGCATTCAATTTTTACCATAGCTCACTCAACATACTCATACTGCATTGTACAGGATGACATCAGAGAGCTGTGACTGGTCAAGTGGTGGGGGGGAAGAGCAGGGCCGCTGATAATGGGTAGAGCCGACCCTGCTGTACTGGGTCCAGGCCCCATCAGTTCAGGAGGGGGCCTGTGGACAGAGACAGAACTCTTTAGATACCTTTGGGTGCATGCACAGTACTCCCAAAAGCTAAAGGCTCTCAGCGATTGAAAACAAGTTCCCCGGGCCCCATCAGTTCAGCAGCAGGGAGTTGGAGGCATAAAGGAGACTATCTACTCCAGCCTTTCTCAACCTTTTCAAAACAGAGGAACCCTTGAAATAATTCTCCGGTCTCAGGGAACCCCTGCTAAAAATTAAAAATCTACAACTCTTGATACATTAGTGTGATGTTCAATAGGAAGAATGCTCCTTACACTTGTGGTCATTGGGAAGCATTACCCCCTTACAGATAGCTAAAAAAAACAATTATGTCATTGGGAATTTATCTGAGAGGTAGAAATTGTTCATTGTTCAAGGAACCCCTAGCAACCTCTGGAGGAACCCTAGAGTTCCACAGAACCCTGGTTGAGAAACCCGGATCTACTCATTTTTGGGAGCAGGCAGAGTAATCCTTCTTGTAGCGGCTCCCAGCAACTAAAATTACAGTTCCAGCCTCTTCTATGGCAATTCCGCTGGGATATGCTGACACCTCAATTTATTTGTTGGAAGCTGCAGAGTGAAGGATTAACCCTACAGCTCCTGAAAATGAATAAACAGCCCATGCTCTCTCCCTGGCCCCTGCTGTTGAACTGATGGGGCCCGGGAAACTTTTATTAAAGTACTAGTAGCGGCGTCTGGTGGAATTGCTGTGCATGCACAATAAAATATTTAAAGGCACGGACTATAAGGGAGGATGGGGGGACCCTGCCAGACACGTTGTATGGGGTTCCATAATTTCTAATGGTGGCCCTGAGGATGAGGCTTCAGGGGACCTGTTGCACGAAGAGGAGGAAGCCTGCACAAGTGAGGAATAAGGTAAGTATATCATCTTATTACTCATCACTCAGCAAAATGAACACGTCGTAACCCCTGCAATGAGGAGGGTAACCCACTGCAAGAATAAAAGAATAACGCTCTTTTCCACTTTTAACATTTGGGTTGCATTTACATGAACCTTCCTCTGATCTCCTTAATGAGCTCTTGTTACTAAAAATACGGTATATACATGATGCATCTGAGAAATGTAAACTTTTGCTGCCAAAGTCATAACTTCAGAACCTTATTCCACTCTTTATATGTAATGAAAATCTTAAAACCATCTGCCTCCCTGGTTACATTATTACAAGGGTATCTGATCCTTTATAAATGTATATGGTTTTATTTGCAAAGTTTCTCACAGCTATCTATATCATTTTCTATGATTCATTGAGATTTTTTTTTTCATAACTTCAAAATGACTGTAATACACAGCTATACGGATGTTGCTTTTTTTGTAATTAATAGAATGTTGCAAAAAATGTACCTTTTTAAAGGTACCTAAAACATCAAATTCTACCCTTTAAAATACACAGAACAACCAATTACTCAATGGCCTTATTAAAAAAATAAATGAAAAATTGTAGGTGTGATGTAGTGTAGACATCATGTCCCACAAGTTTTCTTTATTGCACATTACAGCAACCTATGACAACACATATACAATAGTGTGATATACGCACCAATCCAACAAAGCTTCAGTGCTGCTGTGTTGTACGGACTACATGGCATAGTCTGCTGATTATTGCTGTACTTTGTTGACTTGGCAGCTCAAATAAATAACAAGTGTAAACCACTTGCCATCCGTATTACTTACATATACGGCGGCAAGGTGTCACTGCTGTGCCGGATCATGTACTGTACGTGATCCGACACTTCCGGGCAGGGGGCGTGCATGTGTGCCACCGATAGCCTGCTCCCCCTGGGATTATACAAAGTGGTAGCTGATCTGCGGGTATCGATGTCCGCCAGCACCCGCCGATCATCCAGCACAGAGGCAGAGTGGCTCTCTGCCTATGTCAACAAGGCAGATTGCTGTTCTGATAGGAGGGAAGGCATGGATCCTGTGTCTCTGCAAAGCAGGGACAAAGATTCATCTCTTCCCCTAGTACAAGCACCTCCCACAATACACAAAAACACTGGTTAGGCACACATTTAACCATTTGATTGCCCCTGAGGTTTAACCACTTCAGCCCCGTAAGGATTTACCACCATTTTCACACTGAGGCGCTTTACAGGTGCTATTCAGCTAAAAATAGTGCCTGTAAAGCGCATCAAAAATCCCCCCCCCCCCCCCCCCCCCA
>BLSH010455365.1:187309-232987 GCA_018402905.1 Glandirana rugosa
CCCCCCCCCCCCCCCCCCCCAATCCAGCCCAATGTGAAAGCCCTGAGTGCTTTCACACTGGGGCTGTGCGCTTGCAGGATGTTAGAAAAAGTCCTGCAAGCTGCATCTTTGGGGGGGTGAGGGGTGATATACCGCTCCTCTACCGCCCCTGCTCATTGAAAACAATGGGGCAGCACTTCCGAAATGGCTGCACACTGCCTTGGTAGCACAGAGCGCCGACACTTTTAACCCCATTTTAACCCCTTGTGGGGGATTAAAAATGCAATGCTCCCATCGCATAGCGGCGCCGTAGCACCGATATAACAGCAGTAAGTCAGCGGGGATTTACCGCTACTGCCCACCTGCCCCCCAGTGTGAAAGTAGCCTTAATGACCAGGCCATTTTTTGCGATACGGCATTGCTTTAACTGACAATTGTGCAGGCGTGCGACATTGTGCCCAAACAAAATTGATGTCCTTTTTTCCCCACAAATAGAGCTTTTTTTGGTGGTATTTGATCACCTCAGCGTTTTTTATTTTTTGGGCTATAAACAAAAAAAGACCGACAGTTTTGAAAAAAAAAAAATATTTTTTACTTTCTGCTATAATACATAAATATATATATATATATATATATAAAAAAAAACAAATTTATTCATCAGTTTAGGCCAATATGTATTCCTCTACATATTTTTGTTACAAAAAAAATCACAATTGTGTATACTGATTGGTTTGCGCAATAGTTATGACGTCTACAAACTAGGGGATAGATTTATTGTATTTTTTTTTATTGTTTTTACTGCTAATGGTGGAGATCGGTGATTTTTAGCGGGACTGTGACATTGCAGCGGACAAATTTGACCCAGTTTGGGGACCAGTAACATTATTACAGCAATCAGTGCTAAAAAAATGCACTGATCAATGTATAAATGACACTGGCAGGGAAGGGGTCAACACTAGGGAGCGATCAAAGGGTTAACTGTGTTCCTTGGGTGTGTTCTAACTGTGTGGGGGATGGGCTCTCTAGGACAACACAGAGATCGCTGTTCCTGATCACTAGGAACAACAGATCTCAACAATATTGTTGTCCCCTGTCAGAATAGGGATCCGCCTTGTGTACATAGGCAGATTCCCATTCTGCCTCTCTGTGGAGCGATCATGGGTGCCCAGCGGACATCGAGTTTGCTAGTCCCACGCGCGGTCTCCCGCAGAAAACAGTGGGCGTGCGCCCACAGTATCTATTGCATGAAATGATATACGAGTATGTTGTTTCATGCAATAGAGCTGCCCTGCCGCAGAATATGTGCGGTGGGTGGTTTTAAAGTGGTTAACCCCAGTGTCATTAGTACATTGACAGTGCATATTTTTAGCATTGATCACTGTATTAGTGTCACTGGTCCGCAAAAGGTGTCAGTTAGTGTCCAACTTCCGCCGCAATATTGCAGTCCTGCTATAAGTTGCTGATCATTACTAATATTCCATAGTTTGTAGACACTATAATTTTTGCGCAAATCAATCAATATAGGCTTATTGGGATTTTTTTTTTACCAAAACAGTAGCAGAATACTGAAAAATTGGCCTTTAATAGGCCAAGATATTGAAGGAAATTTGGAAGTGGAGACTAGTCCCCTACTGGTCACTCATAAGCAAGGAAGTATGGACCATCTTGGTATCGGTTTGGACAAAATATACAGAGGGATTATATAAAAGATTACATTTTTATTTATGCAAAAAGAATAAAGTAGGGTATCCCAAAACACCATAACATACTAAGCAAAATTCGTGCCAGAACATTGTTTTACAATGCAACCTAACAATACCTGTGTGTCATTATTACTTGGTGCCAGGGGCAGACTGACAACTCATGGGGCCCCCGGGCAACATGAGATCATGGGGCCCCCTGTGTATCCCGCCCGCACTCAAGCCACACAAAGCCTCACCCCTCAGCTTGCACTGCGTGGAAGCCTCAATTCTGGGTCGAACATGAGATAAGCAGTGCACAGGGTGCAGAAGAGCAGAGCATGGGGGGTCAAGAAAGCACAGTAGACAGGGGGCAGCAGGGCAGAGCATCGGGGTGGGTATGGCAAAGTATAGAAGTCAGCAGGTCAGAGCACAGGGGGCCAGGAGGGCACAAATGTGTGTGTGGAGGGCAGGAGCGTACACTACATGGGGAACAACAGGGCACATTATGGGGCACACCAGGGCACATTACAGGTTGGGGGGGCACAGTAGGACACATTACATGGGGGGCAGCAGGGAACATTATAGGGCACATTGCCTGGGGGGAGGCAGAGGGGCACATTATGGGGCTTGGCAGGGCACATTACAGGGGCTAGCAGGGTACATTATGGGGCAAAGCAGAGAACATTACATGGGGCAGGAGGGCCGATCTACCTGTCGGCTAGCTGTGAATGATAGGTAGATCAAAGTGGAAGCTGTCATGGGGCCCCCTACTGGCCAAGGGCCCTCGGGCACTGCCGAAGTGCCCTATGGTCAGTCCACCCCTGCTTGGTGCACTCCAGTAAGGAGAACAGAGGTATAGTGGGTCCTCACAAATCATGTATTCCTCAACATGTTTCGCGGAACTCTACCACTTCATCAGGAGAATATTATCTCAAATAAATTAATAGAACGTAGATAGTAATCAAGATAAACAAATACACAATGATATACAATGATCATTACCATTACCTAGGGGAACAGTAAACACTGCCACTTACCAATGAACCCACACACAGTCCCGCTATAAGTCGCTGATCATTACTAGTAAAAAAAATAAATAGATAAATCTATCCCATAGTTTGTAGAGGCTATAACTTTTGGGCAAAAAAATCAATATACACTTATTGGGATTTTTTTTTGCCAAAAATATGTAGCAGAATACATATTGGCCTACATTGGTGATGAAAGTTGATTTTTTTTTTCAATTTTTTTATTGGGTGTGTTTTAGAGCAGAAAGTTAAAAATATATATTTTTTCAAAATTGTCAGTTTTTTTTGGATATAGCACAACAAATAAAAAATGCAGAGGTGATCAAATACTATCAAAATAAAGCTCTATTTGTGGGGAAAAAAGGACATACATTTTTTTCGGATACATCATTGCACGACCGCGCAATTGTCAGTTACAGTAACGCAGTGCTGTATTGCAAAAAACGGCCTGGGCAGGTCAAGTGGTTAATGTGCGTACATTTGAATGGGTCCCAAAAGCCCAGCTGAGCTTTCAAATAAGAATAATTACAATATATACACTGAGGGTACAAAAAAAACGCAGATTTTTAAAAGTCTTACAGTTAAATCAAGATCCCAGGGCTTTTTTTTCAGAGGGAACGCGGGGGGACACAGTTCCGGAACTTTCAGTACTGAATGTATTTTTTATGGCATGGAGTGCTGGGGTGTGCTGCAGGGTCTATTGATGCTTCCTGCTGGGGGATCTATTGTCACTGGTGGGGATCTATTTTTGTGGGGGGTGGTCTATTGTTGATGGGGGGGTCAAGTGTTGTTGGGAGGGATCTACCATTGAGGGAGAGGTCTTTTGCTGCTGGCTGGTGGAGGGTCTATTAATGCTGGCTGCTGGGAGATCTGTTGTTTCTGCTGGGGTTTATTGTTGCAGGGGTCCATTGTTGTTGGGGGGTCTATTGTTGTGTGTGGGATTTATTGTTGCTGGGGTGGGTCTATTGTTGCTGGGGTGGGGTTTATCAAATTCCATACAAATTACTTAGTAGCTCAAAATAATACTTGGTTCTATATTCTCTAAAGGGGGTGGAACAAAGGGGTGGTGCTCAGAGGTGGGTAGGGGGCAGAGAGGAAGGATGAGTCAGAAGGGGAGAGTACCTGCACCTATTCTCTGAGAAAAAAAGCCCTGTCCAGACCTAAATCCAAGTAAGAATCTGTGGCAAGACTTGAAAATTGCTGTTCACAGACGCTCTCCATCCAATCTGGCAGAGTTTGTGATATTTTACAAATAAGAATGCTCAAAAATGTCCTCTTCCAGCAGGACAACGGCCCTAAACATACAGCAAGAGCTACAATGGAATGGTTTAGATCAAAGCACATTCATGTGTCAAAATGGCCCAGTCAAAAGTCCAGACCCAGGGCTTTATTTCAGAGGGAACGCGGGGTAACGCAATTCTGGAACCTTGAGTACTGAATGTATTTGATGGCATGGCATGGAGTGCTGGGGTGTGCTGGAGGGTCTATTGAGGCTTCCTGATGGGGGGGGGGTCAAGTGTTGGTAGGAGGGATCTATGATTGAGGAAGAGGTCTATTGCTGCTGGCTGCTGGAGGGTCTAGTGAAGCTGGCTGTTGGGAGATCTGTTGTTGGGGTCTATTGTTGCAGGGGTCCATTCTTGCTGGGGGGGGGGGTCTATCAAATTCCATACAAATTACTTAGTAGCACAATATAATAGTTGGTTCTGTATTCTCTAAAAGGGGCAGTACAGGGAGGTGGGTAGGGGGTGGAACCAAGGGGTGGTGCTCAGAGGTGGGTAGGGGTCAGAGATGATGGACGAGTCAGAAGGGGGGAGTACCTGCACCTATTCTCTGAGAAAAAAAGCCCTGTCCAGACCTAAATCCAATTGAGAATCTGTGGCAAGACTTGAAAATTGCTGTTCCCAGATGCTCTCCATCCAATCTGACAGAGCTTGAGATATTTTGCAAAGAACAATGGGCAGAAATGTCCTCTCTAGATGTGCAAAACTGGTAGAGACCTCCCCAAAAAGACTTGCAGCTGTAATTGCAGTGAAAGGCAGTTCTACAAAGTAATGACTCGGGGGGCGCCATACAAATGCACCCCACACTTTTCACATATTTATTCATAAAAAATGTTGAAAACCATTTATCATTTTAGTAATAGAAGAAAAAGCACTGGCCTAAAATTAATAATGTGCAAATAATGCAAAAATATACCAAATTTATATTAAATTAATATTAATAACAAAGTGCAAACATATCAAATTCATATCAAATGCTACTAGTGCTAGAAGGCTATACAAATAGCATGCAAAGTGTTAAATGTCCCAAAAAGTGAACATAGTGCAAACTTAAATATTAAGTCTCTTATAATCAAATAAAGTGCTTGGTGCTTCCGTGCTCATTTGATTGGTGACTTCAGTGAATCCATTCTGTAGGTATATCTCACTCACCACAATTGTTGGACTGACTTACTTTATGGTAAAATGGGTCAGAATGTCTTGTAGGTCTCATGGGGGGGGCTCTCCCACTAATACGATTTTTTGTAGACCCTGATCTGGTTATTAGGTTATTAGGTTCAAAGAGGAATTTCGTGGACTATGTACAGAGGCCTACCTGGCTACCTGGCAGGTATCATCAAGAAAGACACTTTGGATTATCTCAATACTAAACATCATAGAACACCTACTTTTAATTCAATCCCAAAAATCCATAAAAACAAGAAAAAGTCCCCAGGAAGACCAATAGTCTTGGGTATTGGCTCACTGATGGAACATGCTAGCAGATATGTAGACTCATTCCTGTTACCACATGTACTGCGACTACCATCATATATCCAGGATAAGTCTGACCTACTCAGACATATCGAGGATATACAGGCCTCTCCTGGGGCACTCCTCGTCGCAGTAGATATTGAAGCCTTATATTCAAGTATTCTGAATGACAAAGGCATCCAAGCTATAGAGGATTTTTTGAATGAGCAAGACACTAATACATGGCCGGCAAATCAATTTGTCTTGTCACTACTTAGATTTGTTCTAATTAGAAACTATTTTACTTTTATGGATACCATATACTTACAAATACAAGGTGTGATCATGGGGACGTGCTGTGCACCCTCATACGCAAACCTTTATTTGGGTTATTGGGAATGGCATATTTTTTCAGATGACCAATAATTGGCATGGTTGCAACAGGTCTTGTGCTGGTTCCGGTACATTGACGACCTTATGATCGTGTGTTAAGAGCTCTCAATAAGAATACATTTAATTTAAAATTTACATATAATATTAGTCCCAAGAAAATTTCATTTTTGGATCTTGAAATTACACTTGAGAAGGATGGACACATCACTACAAACTTATATCGTAAACCAAGTGCTGGTAACACACTTCTGCACGCCACAAGTGTGCACCCAGCACCTTTGAAGAATAGTATACCCTATGCTCAGTACTTAAGGCTGCGCAGGAATTGCACGCATGACAGAGATTTCCACACATAGGCTCACCAATTAAAAGAGCGATTATTAGCTAGGGGTTACTCCAAATCTATTTTAAAGAGAGCACATAATAAGGTTACCATCCAAACTAAAACATCCCTTTTATTCAAGACCAAAAAAGACACAAATAACCTAACAGTTAAAATGATAACAAAATACTCTGCCCACGAAAGTCAGCTTAGGAGTATTGTCAGTAAACATTGGCACCTCCTAACGGAGGATTACACGGTGGGTAAATATGTGAAACCATATCCAGAACTGGTCTTTAGGCGAGCCACATCACTACGCGATACTTTAGTCTCAAGCCCCTACATGCCAGAGGTTGTGGAAAACACACTTCCTCATGGCACGTATAGATGCGGGAACTGCTCCAGATGCCCTTGGGTAATGGAAGGTTCCACTATCCTTCTTCCAAACCAACATATTCACAAACTGCATCAACTAGCAGACTGCACTACCAGAGGTGTTATTTATTTAATGAAATGCCGCTGTTCGGCATTTTATGTTGGTAAAACAAAACGATTAGAGAATTTGGTAAACGAATTGGAGATCACATTTATTATTCCGGCAATGGAAAAATCTTAACTCTGGTAACCAGACAGATTGGACTATGCCACAGATTCAATAACTCTGTGGTATCGTTCAGTGTATTGGACGTTATCCCAGAAGACCCAAGGGGAGGAAACTGGGACCAGCGTATTTTACAACACGAGACATTGTGGATAGAATGTCTAAATGCCACTATCCCTCCAGGGTTGAATGAGATGCAGACATACAAACATTTTTTTATAACTTAAACAGAGATATTTCGGGAATCTGGTGGATAAGGTTATTCACCACCTTCTTTACAAGTAGTGATATCCCGATCCCCCACCCATAGATCCCTCCCCCTTCTTTTCCCCTCCCCTCCCCCCCTTCCCTCGTCCCCTTCCCCCTTCCCTATTTGGCCTGTTTTGTATCTTCATGTCCCGCTACACTTATGCGTGACTTTGCAACCAATATCTCCATGTCGCTGGATGGTTTATCCAGCCACATGGTAACAAATGCACTAACAGATTTCTCAATTAGTAATATTAGGGGATCAAATTAGTCAACATGTATGTAAACATTGAACCCATTCCTATCTATGATACACAGTAGAAGGTATGATGGTCCAATCACATGAATGTTTCATTATAATTTTTGTTAAGGCAATATATATGCTTGCATGCATTTTTATGTCAGTACACTGCCTAATGTTGCTATTCCACTGCTGGCCACTAGGTGCGTTGGGGTCGCTGTTCCCGGGGCGAGCATGCAACTGCCCTAGCAGGTAGATTATTTGATAATCCCCCTGTGTGCCCTTGCCGTTCCAGTGATTGTGATTTCCCTATCTGGCACGATTGCCTGGGAATATTCTCTCGCTTCCTGGCATCCTGATGTTTACATACCATCCACATCCATCGGGTAAATCAGCACTGTCATTACAGTGCTCCGCCCCTTCACTGTTTACTGTTCCTATGGCAATGCGGCGTGTCCTTGTCACGCGCGCGCGTCGGTTAGTCGGACCTGAGTGACGTCATCAGCCAGCGGCCGGGCCGCGCTGACCGTCCCAGGTTGGAGGATATAAAAACCACACAAGCAGCCAGTTTTGCTGGCAGCGGCGGTTGATGCAGGCGATGCAAGCGCATATGGAAGGTATGTCTTGACACTAACAGAAACCGGCTGAAGCCAATATTGACTTTAAACCGGTCACTGCATTGATATATAAAACTATACATTTAGGTGGGACCTATGCAACTCAGCTGGGACTAATGCCAAGACCCTGAGCACTCTCTGGACATGATAATTTACTCCTTGTCAGCATATACACAGGTAATTACTATCTGCTAAGCACGTTTGCCTTTAGTTTGTTTAGGCAAACTTTGTTTATCTTTATGAAGGGCTAATTTGTGTGCTTTTATACGTATTTTAGGAAGGTGATACGCAAAATCAACCATATTAAAGCACCTATACCACCCGGCATACCCGGCCCATTGCTAAGTCTCCACCAACCTAATATACTTGGTTTACTGACAAGCTCCTACTCTGGTAAGCATACAATTCGAATATAATACACACTAATATCAATACACCTTATATATATAATCATATATGTTCATGTGTCCCTCTTTTAGGATTCATAGCGTTAAAATACTTTCTATTTGATGTACGCTGCCATTTCTTGACCCTCCTATCTCTTCCCATCGCCGCACTATTTCTTTGGTATTCCTGCCTGTTCTGGACTATGCGGCCCGTGGGCGTAACTCATCTTTTATAAACACAATTAGGTATGTAAACTTCATCCCTACTTTGTACTAAGGAATTGACCAAAAGATAAATGTGCCTAAAAAAAATATGTATTATGGGTTACTGGTGCACCATCACAATTATGGGGTACTATTGTATCAATATGGTATATATTAAGATCTATATCCAATATACATTAATAATATTGATAATAGTAGGATTATTGACTCTTTAATACAACAAATTAACATGAGTATTATCATTTTACTAGTGTGTCCTCCCATGCTCGCCCAGGGGGAACAATCCGGGCCTTAGTGCCTTGGCAGTGTGGTTTGGCTTCACAGGTAGGCCTTGACATATGACGATGCATGCATATATGTAACACACCTTTGCATATTATTTGTATTAGCCTAACTACAAGAAATCATTACTGTTGATTGTGATAGATAATTAAGTGTAAATATGTATATGTATATTAATACATGTCATTGCTTCTAGTACGCACTAGAAAGTGTGCATTCTCCCGAGGAAGCGGTTACACCACGAAACATGTCAGGAAGCACTTATCAGCATATTGTGAGAATCTGAATCCATCTTCTCCCCCTTTGGGAATGACATGTACACTACCATTTTTTAATATTTAATTATGTGTGTTTTGTATTGAAAAATAAAATATCTTGAATTTAACATTTTGACTCTGTGAGCCTATTGTGGTACCATTAAAAATCCCATGGCCCCTTCTCTTTCCTCCTTTGGTGGAATAATGTCTATTACCAAGTTCACTATATGGATCACTTATGTATTTGTACATGTTGATCATATCCCCCCTTAATCACCAAGTGCACAGCTTCCCTGGGGATGAGACAGGGGAGCAGAGCCCAAAGAAGCACGGGTTGTCAGCAGGTAATTCCAGAAGACTAGGAAGCTGGAAGTTGCAGGAACAGCTGGTGGATGCTGGCGTGCTTGAGACTCCGTGGGGAGTCAACTGAAGACAAGGTCAGAAGACAAGCCGGGGTCATTCACAGTAGGTCAGAGGAGGCAGCTGGAGCGGTGCACCAGGACAAGGCTGCGCAGGATTGCAGGGTAGGCAAAGAGAGCAGCGGGACAAGCCAGGAGAGTAGTCAAGGAAACAAGCCAAGGATCAGGACTGGAGAGCAGGTGCAAGGTCAGGACAAGCCGAGTCAGGTAAACAGGAGATCAATCAGGAGAAAACAGGAACACAGGAATCACAGGGGAGCTGAGAGATAATCCAGCAAAGTCCTCTTGTTAGTGACAGGTTTAAATAGCCCAAAGGGCGCCAATGTACTTGCTACTGCGCGTGCCTGGCGCGTCCCCGCGCATCAGTGCACGTTCGTTCGTGCCGGAACATTAGTTTGTGCGCGTCGGCGCATGCCCGCTCGTACGGGCGGCCGGACGCGGCCATGTTGGAAATGGGCAGCATAACTGAGCTCCTCCATGCCTCTTTTTAGTTTGGTTGCCCTTCTCTGCACTTTCTCCAGTTCCCCGATATCCTTTTTGAGAACTGGTGCCCAAAACTGAACTGCATATTCCAGATGAGGTCTTACTAATGATTTTTACAGGGGCAAAATTATGTCTCTCTCTCTGGAGTCCATACCTCTCTTAATACAAGAAAGGATTTTGCTTGCTTGGAAAACGCAGCTTGGCATTGCATGCCATTATTAAGCTTATGATCTACCAAAACCCCCAGATCCTTCTCCACTATGGATTCCCCCAGTTGTACTCCCCCTAGTATGTATAATGCATGCATATTCTTAGCCCCTAAATGCATAAGTTTACATTTATCAATATTAAACCCCATTTGCCACACAGTCGCCCAATTAGACAGTGCATTGAGGTCTGCTTGTAAGTTGGAGACATCCTGTAAGGACGTTATTCCACTGCATAGCATGGTGTCATCTGCAAACATTGAAATGGTACTTTTAATCCCATATCCATGCAGAGTTTTATATGTGTCCCTTATTTTAGCTAGTGAAAGCTGCGTACCGTCTCCAGTATGTGCTCCACTCTGTGGGCTCTGTGGGGTGTGTGCGGACATGTAGCTTGACGCGTTTCGTCGTCAGAATGCAATGTTATCAAAAGCAATGCATTGCTTTTGACAACGTCGCATTCTGACGTTATCGTATAGCCCCGTTCAAGGGGTCATTTTTAACCAGTTTTGTTTAAGTGTTTTTATACTTTTTCAATGTTTACCCATATGAAATAAAACTGTAGTAAACGTTATCACCCTATGAAGACTCTATTTCTTTCCTCATACACTGGTACAATTCCTATTGACGGAGCCTGCATCTGGAGACCTTCCCTTTTAAAGGAGCCAGCGGAGGCCACGTTAGTGGGAAAGCCTCCCCCCCCCCAAAGAGACCTACAAGACTTTTTGACCCATTTTACCATAAGGTAAGTGGGTCCAACAATTTTGGTGAGTGAGATATACCTACGGAATGGATTCACTGAAGTCACCAATCAAATGAGCACAGAAGCACCAAGCACTTTATTCGATTATAAGAGACTTTATGTTTAAGTTTGCACTATGTTCACTTTTTGGCACATTTAACACTTTGCATGCTATTTGTATAGCCTTCTAGCACTAGTAGCATTTGATATGAATTTGATATTTTTGCACTAGTAGTACTTTGTTATTAATTTAATATTAATTTGATATAAATTTGGGATATTTTTGCATTATTTTTGCATTGTTTGCACATTATTAGTTTTAGGCCAGCGCCGTTTCTTCTATTACTAATTCCAAAATCCCGACAGGGATACACTTATACAGCAGCAGCCGACATAAATAGCAATTTTTTCCTGGCGCGAGTGGACATCACTGTGCATTTATTATTTTCATTCCACTTCACAATTATGTGTCACTTTGTGTTGGTCTATCACATAAAATCCCAATAAAATATATTTATGTTTTTTGTGGTAACATGACAACATTTCAAGGGGTATGAATACTTTTACCAGGCTCTGTATATTACATTTTTAGCTTTGAGTTTAAGTAAAAAGTCTGGATGCCCTTTATGTAAAAAGGTTTCATGTGTGATAACATTAGTGGAAGAATATTTAACTGCAAGAGAAACAAAAAAACCCTCATTGTTTGTTCAGGATAACATGACATGAACTAGAAGAAAAGTTAATGCATAAAATGTAGCGCAAAATCAGTGAAAAATGGTCAAAGCTTTTAGTGAATGTAGGCCATTGTACTCACCTTGTCACAATCCCTTTAAAGCTTCTATGACATCATTAGGAATTTGACTCTCCCAACATAAACATTCCAGCTTGAGTCGTAGGAAGGTTAGTTAGCATTCATCATGGCGCGCTGTAAATAAAAACACATTAAAGTCATTTATGACACTTTGAATAGTCAAAGTGTTTTGTTTGCACCCACTTTGTGGCCTATAACATTTACCTTTCCATGAAGGGTAAGAGATATAATAAGCAATTTTTATCCTTACCATGAAACGCACTCCTCCTCTTCCTGTAAACAAGGTCACCACTAAACCCGCATTCAATGCCCCCTCTGTCCACCTAAGCCTTGGTAGCAGAGTGATTTACCTTTAATTAAAGCAGCACGAGGTGTTTCCCAATATCACTTTCTGAACTTTCTAAGAAATGTTGTTGGGTGTTATTACTAATTACTTATTCACTGAACGGCATCTGTGGTCTTGTGTCTTTTATTATTTCTTGCTTGATCAACCTCGAACGCTAAAAAAGTATTTACATATCACCACCGCTTCAATCACAGATACACTATATTGTCAAAAGTTTTGGGACACCTGCCTTTACACACACACATGAACTTTAATGGCATTCCAGTCTTAGTCCGTAGGGTTCAATATTGAGTTGGCCCACGCTTTGCAGCTGCAACAGATTCCACTCTTCTGGGAAGGCTGTCCACAAGGTTTAGGAATGTCTGTGGGAATGTTTGACCATTCTTCCAGAAGTGCATTTGTGAGGTCAGGCACTGAGGTGGACGAGAAGGCCTGGCTCGCAGTCTCCACTCTAATTCATTCCAAAGGTGGGTTGACGTCAGGGCTCTATGCAGGCCAATCAAATTCCTCAACCCCAAACTCGCTCATCCATGTCTTTTATGGAGCTTGCTTTATGCACTGGGGTGCAGTCATGTTGGAACAGGAAGGGGCCATCCCCAAACTGTTCCTACAAAGTTGGGAGCATGAAATTGTCCAAAATGTCTTGGTATGCTGATTCCTTAAGAGTTCCCTTCTCTGGAACTAAGGGGCCAAGCCCAACCCCTGGAAAACAACCCCACACCATAATCCCCCCTCCACCAAATGATTTGGAGGGGTGGCCCAATATTTTTGGCAATATATAGTGTGGATGAATGAGTTTGGGGTGGAGGAACTTGACTGGCCTGCACCTCAAACCGATAGAACACCTTTGTGATGAATCAGAGCGCAGCCTGACCTCACAAATGTGCTTCTGGAAGAATGGTCAAACATTCCCATAGACACTCCTAAACCTTGTGGACAGCCTTCCCAGAAGAGCTGAAGCTGTTATAGCTGCAAAGGGTGGGCCAACTCAATATTGAACCCTACGGACTAAGACTGGGATGCCATTAAAGTTCATGTGCGTGTAAAGGCAATACTTTCGATAATATAGTGTAGATCTATGCGGCTAAGTGATTTGGAACTAAAGGAAAGAATAAAAAGGTATTTTGCAATCTTGTTTAAATACCTTGCTTTATCATTTAATGTGGGAGTCAGTTCTCAAAATTAATTTGTAAAAACTGTGATTTAGGCTGACAACTACTTTAATGTAGTTGATAACTTATTAAAATGATGAAATACATTTTTAAATGTAACTAGTGCCCACAGCTTAATTTATCTGAACACCAGCCTTCTGTAATTCCCTATCTAGAAGTATGTGAGAAAAAGAGGCAGCTCTAGAAACCAATCAGGCTTTGCTGTTGTGCACATGTGCTGACATGGAGCATGTACACAGGAAAAAACAGCTGAGTGGGCAGAAGAATGATAGCATCACTGTGGTGCTGCTCCTTCATTGCGTAATTAGATGATTGAGGGTGTAGAACCTGCCCCACTCCCAGTGGCACACCATTGATTCCAATGGGGTGGGGGGGTTGTTATTTTCTGAAGCACGTGATTGGAGCCAGAGGCTCTAGTAGGCTTCAAAAAAGGATAGGCTCGGGGCACAGAGCCCACCCAGTTGTGTGAGCATAGCGAATGAATATTCGTTATTCTCACACTAATCCTCCCGGCCAATCAGGAAGTGGGTCGTGAGACCCATCACCCAATTGGCTGAAAGGACAGGCGATCCTATTGGACACTTTAAATGCCAAATGGACCCTCTGCACATTGCTACACCCTTCACAGCAAACTATGCAATGTAAAACAGGGATATTTAGTTCACATATATTGCAATACATGTTTAAGCTGACCAACTCCGTCAAAGTAATCCCTCTTCTGGCCAGTCCTACACTATCTTGCCACTACAAGTGCTATGGTGGACACCATGCCAACCTGGGGCATAAAGACAAGATGGGGGAGAGCGACTAGGTTCAGATCTGGTCACTGACCTGTGTATAACAGAAAAAGAGATATACCTGTGCTCAGATCCCAATAGCTTGTACATGTAATGAATACATGTACAATACATGTACAAGCTATTGGGATCTGAGCACAGGTATATCTCTTTTTCTGTTATACACAGGTCAGCGACCAGATCTGAACCTAGTGCTTGTGGTCACACCCCTTTAGCACCTGGTAGTTCATTACATGTACAAGCTATTGAGATCTGAGCACATGTATATCTCTTTTCCTATTGGACACCAACGCCAAGGAGGAGGAGCAAGGAGACGCACAGCTCGCCACCCCCCACTGCTAGATGGGGTAGGTGCCGGACCAACTGGCCGACAGCAGGCGGGGGGGAGTGCCCCCCAGAAAAAATCACCAGCTGCCACTGCCCACTCCTCCCTTTCAGCCACAGTGTTTTATGCTTTAGTTTATTAGTGCCGGTTCACTCCACAAATTCTGCGTTCCAGATGTGTTTTTGCAGGCACATTTTTGGTGTGTTCCCGTGTCTCAGTATTTTTTTTTAACTTTTGAGGGAACAATTGAAGACATGTGCTTTCCATTGATGCGTCTTGCTGTTGGGCCATTGTAATCCATGTTAAACACTGTCCATGTGTTTTTAGACTGCACTGGACTGCATCTGGTGTGAAGCAGACCTTACCTTACCTTACCTTACCTTACTTACCTTTGTCCAAAGTGTTCAGGCTGGTCATGTCACGAACAGGTTCGCCTTACAAACTTCTCCAGAGGTGAGGGGTCCTTGATTATGCAGAGAATGGCACTGATGTGATCTTCTTTGCATCAGTTCCCTGTGAAAGCATAGTGCTCTGGTGACACTCCATCAGAGGAGAGGTCCATGATGCTCTGCACTCACAGTATGTTCTCAGTCTTCAGGGTTGAATAATGTTGGGCAATATTTAACCCAAAAGAACGAGGACATCTTGTGGTGGAGAAGAGGTACTGCAGAGGACAGCTCTGCAGATTAAGTGATATTCCAGCCAGAGCTGTTTTTTATTTTTAACACTGGCCGGGGCTTCTTTTTTATTAAAAAATAATGCTCAAAGTTGGGATTTAAAAGCTGATAAACTTCTTCAGTCTCTGATTGAGAGGTCTGTGCACGCTTTTCTGAATCAGTTCCTTACTGCAGCACAAAAAGAACAGTCTACAATGACACTTTGGAATTACACTTCAATGACTAATACATATATGACAATGAAAACTCCTACATGGCTGGCCATACAATCAGTTTTATGATTTCCTCTTCTAAACCTGGAATTCCCTGAATCCTTTCTGATTCACATGCACTCCCCCTTTCACAGACAAGATTATTTAGGTAAAACAGCTTCTGGATAAAATGGGTTCTGTTTTCTTACAGTATATAAAAAAAAATCAATGTTCTTTTCTAAATATGTTGAATGCTTCTTAGTGCAAGACAGAATAATAATCTGTAATTCCTTTGTCATCATGAGGAGTCGTTACCTCGTTCTTCGCTACTGTCAGAATTTTGATTGATCGTGTTGTTTAAGGATAATGCAGAACATTTCTGAAAGTAACTTTAAAACTGATATCAAAATGTTCACTAGCATGAAAAAAATAAAGAGTATTCTAGAGGAATATACACTGACTGGCCACTTTATTAGGTACACCCGTTCAATTGCTTGGTAGCACAAATTGCCAATCAGCCAATCACATGGCAGCAACTCAGAAAAGGGATTTAAGTGACTTTGAACGTGGCATGGTTGTTGGTACCAGACAATACAATCAAATGCCACCTGCCCCCACCTATAACTGGCCATTACAGCAAGGAGCACTGGAAGGGCAGACGCATGTCAAACAAAAACCAAAGAATTTCCAAGCTCAACTTACTGACCAGCTTGCAACCAACCGAATTAACCTGGCTAACAGTATGTGTTAAAAACTGGGGTTTGGTCACACATATTTGCAAATGCATGTGTAAGCTGCAGGCCGGCTGGTCTGCGTATTTCAAAAACTGCTGATCTACTGGGATTTTCACAGACAACCATATCTAGGGTTTACAGAGAATGGTCCGAAAAAGAGAAAATATCCAATGAGCGGCAGTTGTGTGGACCAAAATGCCTTGTTGACGTCAGAGGAGACTGATAGAAAGGCAACAGTAACTAAAATAACCACTCGTTACAACCAAGGTATGCAGAATACCATTTCTGAACACACAACACATCGAACCTTGAAGCAGATAGGCTACAGCAGCAGAAGACCACACCGGATGCCACTCCTGCCAGCTAAGAACAAGAAACTGAGGCTACAATTTGCACAGGATCACCAAAGTTGAGTCTCGATTTCAGCTGCGACATTCAGATGGTGGGGTCAGAATTTGGTGTAAACGACATGAAAGCATGGATCCATCCTACCCTGTATCACTGGTTCATGCTGGTGAAATTAAGACAACTCTGAAGGCAAAAGGGGGTCCAACCCGGTACTAGCAAGGTGTACCTAATAAAGTGGCCTGTGTGTGTAAGTATAAGGTTTCCAATCCAATAAGGATTGTTGAGGCAGGTATATTGTCTGTCCAATCTGTGATATTATTTTGGGGTTTAGCAGAGGATTACAGGAGGGGTCAGGGCAGAGAAAAGCCTTTCCTTCCATTACTAATCACCTACATCCCTCTATAGAGCAGCCAGAATGCAAAAAATATGGGCAATTGTTTAAAGCAGCCTTCCTCAACCTTTTTAACCCCAATGAGCCCTTGAAATAATTTTTTGGTCTTTGGGACCCATGCTAAAATCAAATTTGCGGGAGCCAGTGGGAAAAATGCCCCTTACATCGATGATCAGTGAAAAGAGTGCCACCCTTACAGGCAGCTAAAAACATCATTGGTGTCATGCAGCTGGCTCTTTCAAGTCAAGATGGCCCCAGAACTATGCAGGCACCATGAAATGGGAAGGCAATCAGCCACAGCTCAAGAAATCTCTAGCAGCCTCTGGAGGAAGCCTAGAGTTCCACAGAACCTTGGTTGAGAACGGCTGCTTTCACCAGTTGACCACTGGAAGGTTTTACATGACCAGACCATTTTTTGCTATTCAGCACTGCGCCTCCTTAACTGGTAATTATGTGGTCATGCAACACTGTATACAAATGAATTATTTTTTTTTACACACAAACAGAGCTTTCTTTACGTGGTATTTGATCACCACTGGGGTTTTTTTTTTTGTTATATTAATGAAAAAAGACAGAACATTTTGGAAAAAAAAAGATATTTTCTACTTTCTGTTATAAAACATATCCAATAAAATTTAATTTCTTCATTAATTGGGTCTAAAATGTATTTTACTACATGTCTTTGTAAAAGGAAATCCCAATAAGTGTATATTCATTGGTTTGTGTGAAAGCTATAGCCTCTACAAACTATGGTATATACAATATACTGGAATTTATGCAGCTACAGATGCTATACTGGTAATGATGGTGATTAGCAACTTATAGCAGGATTGGAATAGTGGGGCGGGCAATCATTAACTGACACTGACTGCGAGGGTTTCTAACTGACTAACTGACGCTGACGTCACTGGTGACACTAAAACAGTGATCAGTGATAATACTATATACTGTACTATTGACACTGGCTGGGAAGGGGTTAGCATCAAGGGGCAATCAACCCCCAGCCCCTGAAAAACAACCCCACACCATAACCCCCACCAAATAATTTGGACCAGTGCACAAAGCAAGGTCCATAAAGACATGGATGAGAGAGTTTGGGGAGGAGGAACTTGACTGACCTGTACAGAGTCCTGACCTCAACCTGATAGAACACCTTTGGGATGAATTAGAGCGGAGACTGTGAGCCAAGCCTTCTCGTCCACATCAGTGCCTGACGTTCTGGAAGAATGGTCAAACATTCCCAAAGACACACTCCTAAACCTTGGGGACAGCCTTCCCAGAAGAGCAGAAGCTGTTATAGCTGCAAAGGCAAGGCAATATTGAACCCTACGGACTAAGATTGGGGTGCCAGTGAAGTTTATGTGCGTGTAAAGGCAGGCGTCCCAATAGTTTTGACAATATAGTGTTCATGCAGTATACATTGCTGTTTTATGCAAGTGAAACGTCGATTACCCATCAATTGAGTCAGGCTGAGAGATGCATCGCTATTCATAGGAAGCTTTGTATTTTTATGATTGAGTACAAGGTTTTCTCTGATTGGTTGAAGAGGAGATTGTGACTGCATCCACCGTCCTCTCTGCCCTAGCCAATCAGAGGAAGCTTTGTTTTCATGCATAAAAATACAAAGCGTCCTATGGATGGCTGAGCAGCACTCAGCCCAACTCAATTTTGGCCCGCTGCCAGTACCATGTGATCACTGTGACCATGTGATCAGCAGATCACATGACAATTGTAAACAATGGATGGCTTCCTTTCATGCCATACATTGTATACAATTGTGTTGCTAGCTGTGATTGGTCACAGTGATCAAATGGTACAGACAGGGTCAATCACAGCCCATCTGTACCGTGTGATTAGCTTTTGCCAATCACAGCTAATCATAACAAAAGACATCGAATGGACTTGTTTCAGTCAGTAAAAATGGTTGCTTATACCAATGTTTCTCAACTCCAGTCCTCAAGCACCCTCAACAGGTCATGTTTTCAGGATTTCCCTCAGATAAAATGGCTGTGGTAATTACTAAGGCAGTGAAACTCATAAAATCACCTGTGCAAAATAATGAAAATCCTGAAAACATGACCTGTTGGGGGTACTTGGGGACTGGAGTTGAGAAACATTGGCTTATACCAATGAAATTCACTGATATAAGCAATCATAATGTGTGAAAGTCCTTGCTCTGGTCACAGTGTGTTAGAAAAAAAATCATAAAAAAGAAAACAAATGTAATTAAAAAAATGATAATGCTTTTTATTTTTTACATGCTGTCACCAGTCAGTGTCCCTGATCATCACCACACCCATTATATGATAATGTTGGACTGCATTAGTGACATTATGTAAAAAAATATATATATATATTTCTTTATTTCCAAATAAGCTCACCGTGCCTCTTACTAAATACCTTGTCTACTTTTCAAAAAGGGGTCCTTTGTATTTGTATTTGTACTGTCCTGGTGTTTTCAGGCCTCGAGAAATGAGAGAGGCCGTCAGTACATCAGGATTGATCAATCTTCAGATATATCCCACAGTTTGTGGACTCTATAGCTTTCTTACAGACTAAATAATATACACTGATTTGGGTTATTTTCAGCAAATAAATGTAACAAAATACATTTGACCTAAATTTTTGAAGAATGATTATTTACTTGCAAAATTTTATTACAGAATCAAAGAAAAAATGTGTTTGTTTTTTTAAAATCCTCTGTATTTTTCATCTATTTAGAAGAAAACCCCAGTGGTGTTTAAATACCGTTAAAGAAAGCTCTATTTGTGTGAGCCCAGGTTCAGCTGAACTGGCACCATTTCCTTCCCGCATGTGAGCCCCCATTTCAGGTGCGATTTCAGAGGCATCTGCGTGGGTTTCTGCACAGATGTCAATGGAAATTGGACCTGAAATCAGCAAAAGTAGTAAAGAAACTACTTTTGGAAATCGATGCGGCGAGGAAATGCAGCGGCACACCGATTAAGACGGTTCTAATGCCGGCAATTGCCGCCGAGTTGGCATGTAAAATCGCATTCCGAAATGCACCAATGTGAACCGGGGCTGAAAATTATAAAAATGTTATATGAGTGCAGTGTTGCATGAGCGTGTAATTGTCATTCAAAGTGTGACAGCGCTGAAAGGTGAAGATTGGCCTGGGCAGGAAGGGGGTGAAAGTGCCCAGTATTGAAGTGGATAAAGTCACAAAGAAACCTGGTGTTAGACTTTAGACACATTGAACAGATTTTCCCTCACTTTATGTCCCTAGTGCGTGTCATTGTCACCAGGAAAGGGAGGGGCGGACAGCAATTAAAACACTTGTCAGGAGCTATAACCCTTCCCTGAAGCTAAACATCTGTCTTTGTCTTTGGAACCAAATCCCTCTTTACTCCTCTTTGTTTGTCTTTTTATATCATTTAACCACTTAAAGAGGAACTGCAGGCTGCTCACATAATTTGTAATAAAAACATCTTTGCCATTCTGAAGCTTCCCTCCAACCAATTTGCATATTATTTTTTATATACTGTGATTCTGTACTTGCCAAATATGCTGCAGAAATGTCCCTCCACTGAGTCTGGCTGCAATCATTTTAACTGTGGGCAGCTGAAGCTGCTGCCTGTTCACTTCCTGGATTTACACAGACACACAGAGGCACACCTCCAGCTCAACAGCTCTCATTGGCCCTCTTATGAGGCATCCTCCCTCCCTTCCTGGCAAACTGTCACGAGAGTGAGAGAGAGAGAGCTGTGCATGATGTCAGACGCCGAGGCATTTTTCCAGCCTAGAAACAGAAAGTGGGCTATAAGGTATTTACTGGCAGAAAAAAAAAGTTTTTCTATCCAAAGTTAAAACAACAAGGGAAGAGGATTTAATAGATGGAAAGATGAAAAAAATGACTGAAGTTTCTCTTAAGGACCGGAAGGATTTCCCCCTTAATGACCAGGCTATTTTTTGGTATACAGCACTGTGTTGTGTTAACTGACAATTGCACGGTCGTATGACGTTGTACCCAAACAAATTTTTACGTCCTTTTTTTCCCACAAATAGAGCTTTCTTTTGGTGGCATTTGATCACCTCTGCGGTTTTTATTTTTTGCGCTATAAACAACAAAAGACTGATAATTTTGGAACAAATAACATTTTTGTTTTACTTTCTGTTATAATACATATCCGAAAAAAAACCAAAAACATTTATTCATCAGTTTAGGCCGATATATATTCTTCTACATATTTTTGGATTAAAAAAATGAAATAGGCGTATATTGATTTGATATTGGGTTGCGCAAAAGTTATCACGTTTACAAACTATGGGGTAGATTTAGGAACTTTTATTTTTTTCTATTGTTTTTACTGGTAATGGCGGCGATCAGGGCCTGCGCCAGCATAAGGCAGCCAAGGCAGCCGCCTGAGGGAACCAAAGCCAGGGGCTCAGTCTCCAACAGATGCTTATTCTAGTGCCTCCGCTGTTAACATCACCCGCTCGAGTTCCGGCTCTGCCTCCTGCACTCCTCCTCCTTTGTCAGATGCAGGGCAGAGAGCCCTCAGCTAGAAGACGTGGCCCCCTCTCCCTTCAGTTGTCGAGGCTGGATCCTAAAAAAAAAAACCCTCCTCTCACCTGGGCGGTGACAGAGAGAGGGTCAAATATGCCTCCAGTCCAGCAGAGCAGAGAGAGACCATTACCACTGAACTGGAGGGCATGTGAGATGAAGGGAGCCAGGGGGGAGTCTGGAGCCGAGGAGACCAGGGGGAGGGGCCAATGCCAGCAGAGGGCATTTACCTGTTTGGAAGATAGAGCAAGCAAGCTCTTTCTAGCTTGATGAATTCAGAGTCTAGCTGGCTGTAGTCTCTGACCATCTCTTGTGTCATGTCTGCAGTCTCTGACCATCTGTGACATGTCTGCAGTCTCTGACCATCTCCTGTGACATGTATATAGTCTCTGATCATCTATTGTGCAATGTCTGCAGTCTCTCTGGACTGTGATGTTAGGGGGATCTCTAGGGACTCTTGTGTAAGGAGGGGACTGTGGTGACCAGAGACTTCCTTGCTTCAGAGTTTCCCTTTAAACCAGAGACTGCAGCATCACCTCTTATATCCTCAGAGTTCTCCTTTACATCAGGGTCCACAGAGTTCCCACGTACACTGTAAAGGAAAACCCTGTGTCGGGTTATATTAACCTGACCTTCATACAAATTGAGAAATATGTTTTTGCCTTTTGTTATACCTTAAACATATTGCTAAATCGTACTAGTTACATGTGCGATTAGCACAATATATAGCTCAATCTTTCTCAACCTTTTCAACACCAAGGAACGCTTGAAATAATTCTCCAGTCTCAGGGAACCCCTGCTAAAAATGAAAAATCTACAACACTTGATACATTAGTGTGATGGTCAATGGGAAGAATGCTCCTTACACTTGTGGTCATTGGGAAGAATTACCCCCTTACAGATAGCTAAAAAGATCAATGAGATCTACACTGCATTACATTCATGACTAAATGCATGGTAACATTCATTATGTAACATCAGCAGGCAAAAAAAGCGTATGCCATATGGGGTGGGGATTTGCATTTTGGAGGGGAGTGCGGTGGCTGGAGAACGGTTGGTGGGGGGGGGCACCAAAATGCACCTTCTCCCAAGTAGTCAAAAATCCTTGCAGCGGCTCTGGCGATGATCTGCGATTTTTAGCTGGACTGCAACATTGCGGCTGACAAATCTGACCCCAAATGCAACTTTTTGGGGACCGGTGACGTTATTACATTGATCAATGCTATAAAAATGCACTGATCAATGTAAAAATGACACTGGCAGGGAAGGGGTTAACACTAGGAAGCGATCAAGGGGTTAAATCTGTTTCCTGGGTGTGTTCTAACTGTAGGGGGGGATGGGCTTACTGGGACATGACAGAGATTGCTCTTCCCGATCACTGGGAACAGAAGACCTCTGACATGTCATCTGGCAGAACGGGGATCCGCCTTGTTTACATAGGCAGATCCCTGTTCTGCCTCTGTACATGGAGATCGCGGGTTGCCAGCGGACATACTGGCAAGCTCCCGCGGCACGCAACACCTGCTATACCACATGCAAGGACCGACATACAATGGCGGCGGTTCGCGCTATCTGACTACCTTGCTGCAATATAACTACGGCAGGTGGTCCGAAACAGGTTAAAAAAGGAACCTCACTCCCCCCTTTTATTTTTCCCCCTCTAATGCTGGCCATACACGCACAAAGTTTTGGCTCGAAACTGGTCGGTTTCTGAAAGATCATTTGACAATCCTGCCGCCAGTGAACACAATTTTACCGACTATTTTGACCGTGGGCCTGGCTAATGTCAATGGATCCGAAGCGAAAACTTTTACTGTTTCAACGAAAGTGTATAGGTGTATGTTATAATCGAAATGAAAATAATATTCTGTCTTGTATTAATTATATATGTTTTTATAGTTAGCGAACGATCACTACGAACATAGAAACAATCATGTAAACAAGTTTATTCTGTCAGTAGCCAATTCGCTTTCGACTGACGAATAATCGTTCAGTCTGCAAACTGCCAAAATTCTGTGCATGTATGGCCAGCATTACGTTGCCAGCTGAATTACTCTCAAAAAACATTACCCACCCATCGATTCCAACGTTGTCTGAAGTTAGCAGCACTCCAGGTTCCGAGTTGCTATCTTCTTTTGATTCTTAATGAGATTATTATATACCTGTTGAATTATGTCTGACTTCCCATAATAGGAATATTTTATGGTTGATTCTGCTTTATGTGTGAAATCTCAACAAAGCTTACATGGTAAATTACAAGATGTTTTGTGTAACAATTGTATATGCTAGATTTTTTTTTTTTCCACGAAGGTGGAGTTACCCCTTTAAAAATGAGTTGACTATCTTATAGCTCAGTTGCAGTTTTCCCAACGGCCTTAACCATGCCTAGATTTGTATGCACATTTTATTTTTAACGTGTTCCTTAAATATATATTCTGTTTGTTTTCTTATACTTTGTTGTTGTCATTTGCTCTACATAATTGTGTGTATATGTACTTTGCCGTGCCTGCAGTTATCCTGGTATGTGTGAGCCTCCTAACCATTCACAGACCTCCTTGTCTTCAGAGATTGGGAGTATCCTGAGCGTTCACTCCACAAACATTACACTTAATTGGGCAAAACTTGTGTGATTCATTTCACTTGTGTCAGTGCAAGCTTACGTAAACATCGCTAAGACGTGTGTACAGTACGGCCACGCTGCCGGTTGCTTTTCTGGTGTTTATCTAGGGGGAAATACAGGATCTGCTGCTTCCATAGCAATCCCCAAGGCCCTTCGAGGGTCAAGTATCAATGTCCAAGCTAAACAGGTAACATTAAACATATTGCACCAACACCGTGTAAAGGAGAACTCCGATCTAGAGGAAATGCAGAATGGTCTTTTAAAATAGGGGGGCTTAGAATTAAAGTAACATTAAACTCTGGTTTAGAAAAAAAAAATCTACAGGGTGGGCCATTTATATGGATACGCCTTAATAAAATGGGAATGGCTGGTGATATTAACTTCCTGTTTGTGGCACATTAGTATATGTGAGGGGGGAAACTTTTCAAGATGGGTGGTGACCATGGCGGCCATTTTGAAGTCGGCCATTTTGAATCCAACTTTTGTTTTTTCAATAGGAAGAGGGTCATGTGACATATTGGGAATTTCACAAGAAAAACAATGGTGTTTTCCTGCGGTGTTGCTATCAGTGTGTGAAGAGTGGGAGAAGAGGGTTGCATTGACAATCCAACACAATCCAACACAATGGGCAGCACATTGAACACATTTTATAAGTGGTCAGAAACTTGTAAATAACTCATGAAAGAATAAAGTTACGTTAAAACCAAGCACACCATTGTTTTTCTTGTGAAAGTCCCAATAAGTTTGATGTGTCACATGACCCTCTTCCTATTGAAAAAACAAAAGTTGGATTCAAAATGGGCGACTTCAAAATGGCCACCATGGTCACCACCCATCTTGAAAAGTTTCCCCCCTCACATATACTAATGTGCCACAAACAGTTAATATCACCAACCATTCCCATTTTATTAAGGTGTATCCATATAAATGGCCCACCCTGTATTCAAGCATGCATTTTTGATTCTACAAAATTAACTTCTGTTGCACTCAGTCTCCTCCAAATAACTAAATTCCTTTTTTTCCCCGCTTCCCGTTAGAGGGTGGCTATGTTTGTTCTCCATGGTTCCACTGTAAGTAGGAACATAGCCACGCTGTTTTGCTTACTTAACTCCCCAAAATATAATATAGTGCAGCTTATTGGCCCTTACACAGTATATGGTGGCTGCATTCTTTTTTAGTTTTTTTTTATTATCAGCTGGCGATCCAGTCAGTAGTACACTTTCTGTCTTCGGGTTGCTCCTTGACCTATTGAAAAGCAACAGGGTCACCCTTAGACATTAGCACTGTCTGGAGATGGTAGTGTTAGATGGACTAGAACAGAGTTCTCCAAACTTCCTAAACAAAGGACCAGTTTACTGTCCTTCAAACTTTAGGATTGTGCCCCATGCCAATGCCCCATGATTTGTATTAGAGGGAGTAATAGTGCCCCATTGTTGGTATCAATGGGAGGAATAATGCCCCATCATTGGAGTCAGTGGGAGGAATAGTCCCCCATCATTTGAGTCAGTGGGAGGAATAGTGCCGCATCATAGGTGCCAGTGTGAGGAATAGTGCCCCATCATTGGAGTCAGTGGAAGGAATAGCGCACCTGTTAGGAGAAGATTGTGCTGAGGACGTGTTGCATTTGATTCTTGTTTCCTCGCGCTCTCAGAGGAGGCGGTGCTGGGCAGGTCTATTTAAACACTGGGTTTCCTGTAGCAAGTGCTGTCTGTTCTACAGCGTTACCAGTACTTTCTGCACCCGATTGAGTTTTCCTGTTTACCTGTGACCCGGCTTATACCTGTTTCTGCCTGAACTCCGCCTGCACCGACCCCGGCTAGTCTACGACCACTCTTTTGAACCTTGTGTACCTCACCTGCCTGCCTGTTAACGACCCTGTCTGCACCTGACCACCCAATTGCCTGCTCCTCCTGCACTGCTTTGCCCACACGTTACCGACCCGGCCTGCACCACTACTCTTCAGTCTTGCACGGACTCTCTGGAGGACGTCTTACCATCTGTGTCCTATCCAGCTCTCGTGCCCCCCTGTGCTCCAGCACTCCCTGTCTGCTCTAGCAGGGGTTCTGGAACCAGGGCCGTAAGAGAGGTTGCCTACTGCATAAGTCAGACTCTACCACCAGGTACGTGACAGCACCATCATAGGAGCCAGTGAAAGGAACAGTGCACAATCAATGGAGCCAGTGGGAGGAATCATGCCCCATCTTTGGTAATAGTGGGAGGAATAGTGCCCCATCATTGATATCAGTGGGGGTGATAGTGCCCCATTGTTGGTATCAGTGAGAAGAATAGTTCCCCATCATTGGTATCAATGGGAAGAATAGTGTGCCATAGTTGGTGTCAGTGAGAGGGCTAGTGCCCCATTGTCGGAGTCAGTGGCAGGAACTATGCCCCACTGTTGCTGAGAGTAGCGGGAATAATACCCCAGGGGCTGGATAAAAGCAACTAAAGGCTGCATTCAAGCCCCCAGGCCACAGTTTGGAGACCACTGGATGAGTAGATTTAGATAGACCTTACATATAGAAGGTGACTAACAATTTGCAGCCTAAATCTAGCTAACACAGCAAGCAGTTACAGCCACAGTTTGCAACAGAGGTTTTAAAGTAGGTAAAAGTTTTTTTTTACCTTTCAGTGCCTGTTTTCCCCCTCCCCACCCTAAACACTTACCTAAGCCCTGTATTGATCCAGCGCTGTGCCTCTCTGCCATTCTTCTCTCCCCTCTCTTTCAGGCTTGGCTTTGAGCAGTAGAAGCCATTGGCTCCTGCTGCTGTCAATCAAATCCTCTGAGAAGGGAGGAGGTGGGGCTGAACCGCACTGTGTTTGTGTCAATGGATACACACAGCCCAGCTCGGAAGCGAGTCCACAGGTGTGGAACCATAGTAAGTGGCTTCCTATGGTGGCACATGGAGAAGAGCCTAGATCACCAGCAGGGGTTTTGACAATTTCTACCTACCTCACTTATTTGCTTAATGACAGATAAAATAAGTGGTTACAACCTTTGTCTATACAAGAATCTAGTCAAATGCTCTTGCAACGAATACTATTAAAACCAATAACCAATGACAACTGTGCTAAAAAATATAAATATCTAATTTATTCATACAGAAAAGAAGCTAGTCACTAATCAAATTATAACCAAATATAACGTAGGTGGTAAAACTTTTAAAGCAATGATGTTATCAATAAAATACAAAGTGAGTAAGTAATACAAAAAGAAGAAGGATGTTGCAATGTAAATAATGAATGAAAGAAAGTTACAGTAAAAGGAACACAGAAAAATGGAGATATGGACACAGAAAATCTTACGTCACCATTGTGCTCAGAGATAAAAAAAAAAAAAAACAAGAGATCTTGTCTTGCTTTTATATTCCCTCTCTGCCCAACCCCGTCTAACCAGTTCCACGCCGCCCACCGTCTATTTACGGCGGCAGTGTGGACGCTGGGCTCGAATCACCGTAAAAAGGCGGTGATCTGCGAATGCCCGCTAGGGGCCGCGCGCCGCACTCCTGAGGAGTGTGCCCGCGGCCAGGGCGGACCCGATGTCCGCCGGTGAGCCGAGATGAGCGGCCACAGGCAAAGAACGGGGAACCACCAATGTAAACACTGCGGTTCCCTGCTCTGTTAGTGGGGGCATGGGAGTTCTACTGATCCCTGTCACTGGCATCAGTTAGATTTCTCATGCCCATGGTAGCCCAGCCCCCCCATAGTTAGAACACACCCAGGGAACATAGTTAACCCCTAGATCTCCCCCTGCAGGTTAACCCCTTCACTGCCAATGACATTTATACAGTAATCAGTGGACATTTAAATTTCTGATCGCTGTATAAATGTTATTGGTCCCAAAAAAGTGTCAAAAATGTCCGACATGTCCGCTGCAATATCACAGTACGGCTAAAAATCGCAGATCGCCGCCATTACTAGTAAAAATTAAAAACCCCAGAAATTAATTCTCACCATCCGTAAACGCGGGCACTTTTGCGCAAACCAATCAATAAATGCAGATTGCGATTTTTTTTATCACAAATATGAGGAAGAATAAAAATCGGCCAAAACTCATGAATAAAAAGTTTTTTTATGGTTTTTTTTTGGATTTGTATTTTAGCAAAAAGTAAGAAATTTGTTTTTTTTTGCAAAATGGTCACTCTTCTTTTGTTTATAGCGGCAATCAGAAATTACACAGTGGTGATCAAATACCACCAAAAGAAAACTCTATTTGTGGGGAAAAAAAGGACGCAAATTTTGTTTGGGTACAACGTCGCACGACCGCACAATTGTCAGTTAAAGTGACGCAGTGCCGAATTGCAAAAAGTGCTCTGGTCCTAACCTGGGAAATTCTTCCGGGGCTGAATTGGTTAAAACGTGTTTGGTAACATTACCACTTTCAGCATCCTCACAGCCCCCCAAGTGATTCCCTCCAGGCAAGGGATTGAGTTATTTACAGTACATCTATGAACCAGGTAGTATAAGAGGACGCAATGCATAGACCTTCCCAGATACTAACTCTAGATAAAATACCCGAGCTGTTTTATGATGTCAGCTGTTCTCAGAATGTCCGGGAAGTTTTCTGACATATTGTATGTCCATTTATTAATGCTGATTATCATTGAAGGTAAAAATCATAGGCCTCACATTTGCACATCACAGGGGACCCCAGAAGAGGCATTTCAGGCCACAATACCCTTGTGCAGAGCAGATAAGTATGACTTTTTTCTTATTTTAGGAAAATAAACAATGAGACAACCATTTTACAACCATTTTAACTAACTGAATAAAAGCTGACCATTGTAAGTACCCCTGCCAGTATTAAATGGTTTGTCTCAACCCCCTTTTGTCGCACTGCGTTGTCTGTGGAAACTCCCATGTTAATGATATACCGCTATGGTCTTACTTCTAAATATGGCATTATCTAAACAACCCTAGGACTTGCCATCGCACGCTTTCCCTTTTTGATTCGCTATGCTTAAGAACCACTCTCCAGCAAATATTCCAGGCCTGAAAATTAACGTCACTAAATCAGTAGCACTCCCATTAAATTTTCCCACTCAGAAGCTAGAAAACTTAAAAAACAACTTTCTTTGGTCCAATGATATTATCCCTTACCTAGGTATTCAACTCTCAAACAAATATGACCTATTATTTCAACATAACCATCCCCCATTAATCACCAAAATTAGACAGACCTTACACTTTGTATCATCTCTCCTTCCTAGGTATAACTACTGCAATAAAAATGAATATACTGCCAAAACTTCTTTACATTTTTAGATCACTCCCGATCACATTATCTAAAACCTATATTTCAAAAATCCAATCCACTGTCAACAAATTCATATGGAATAATAAACCATGCAGGTTTCATAAAAACATTCTTTATTATTCACATAGGTCTGGAGGCCTAGGTGTACCACCATTCTGGCTATATTATATCACTAGCAGATTCACACAAATAGCTCAGTGGAACATTTTAACCCTACAATTAAATGGTTAATATTTGAGAAAAACTCCATAGAACCTCACTATTTGGCTGGTCTACTATGGTCCAATAATGTATCAATCCGCTCTATCTCTTTTTCGGAATGCTATTGTGCCCCATTCTATAAAACTTTGGAATAAATGTAAAAATGACTGGCCACTTGTCTGCAATCTTTCGTCAGGTTCCTCGTTCCTGGGAGACCCAAGATGCAAGTTGGCCTACCATTCCCCAAGTAGGTTTATATGGTGGATTGCCAATGACATCACCAAACTGTCCAAATTTTTCAGTAATGGGAAATTTATCTCCTTTAAATCTCTACAAGAAACCAAAACTATCCCCTTACTGAACAGCAAAATGTCAATCCTATTAAATTATTTTACGTAATACATTATCTGAAACTCTCGAATTCCCCACCCGCTATAGTTGAACACATCTGCTTTACAAATCCAACAGGAAAAGGACTAATTTCAACCATTTATAATGACAAATTTTCATATATTCTCAAATCGCAACCTGATAATCAAAGCTAATAATGACTAACAAATTGCAAGCAGCGCTAAAAAGAGTCTTTCACAGTATAAAGTCTTCCTTAATAAATGAGAGAAGTGTCCATCCACTAAAATTCAGATGTTTTGAAGTCCTGGCCACCACCACACCACGTGTGAAGATACTGGGAGGAAGGACCCCCCCAAAGTGGAAAAACTCACCAGATGTCACTGGATAAATCGCATTCAGGTTAATTTCGTGTTCACCAATTTGGATCCTGGATCGGTATATATGACTGGGACACAATCAGTGGATGACAGCAGTCAGGCTCACAGAGTAATCCTCCGCCACTCCACCTCTCTATAACCTCAGTGCTCGCGTGGTCAGATATCCCTTCAATAAAATGTGCTCACATAGTGCATGATCCACGAGATTTTATTCAGCACAAATAACAAAAACCCCCCTTACAGATGTAAACTCACACTTTAGCAAATTAAAATAAACATTATATTGGTAAAAGGTGTCTCGGCTGAAGACTGATCCGTCTCACCACTCCGATGCTTGAGCGAACCAGCGCGAAGCAAAGCGAAGCGGCGCTCCCGGGTACGGAAGAGACCCAGCCGATGCAGATAGACAACCGTGCGGTCACGCCCTGACGCGTTTCGTCATCACTTCGTCTGAGGGCGTGACCGTGCGGCGCGGCGTCTCTGCTATATAGTGAAAACAGACGGGAGAATTAACCCCCTCTGTCTTCTCACTTAAAACATCGCCCATACATATTGCACCGCCCATCAGTGGGGACACAGCGACAACCTAAGTCTACTGATGCATCATTCCCTTGGATTCATAACCCATAAAAGGTATCAGTATAACGGTGTCTAACCACTAATATCTGTGGCGGCGCTGATTGATCGGAGCTTCAAAATGTAATGGCTCCATATACCATCCAATCCAGACCGAAATCGGTAACAGATGAAAACTGAAATCCATATGTTAAAGAACTGGAAGGTGTGCTACACATAATTACGGTAATCACTGTGTAACCACTGGTGAGTAACATAATCATATAATTTCTAAAAAGTCATTATGATCACAACTTAACCAAAACAGGCGATAGTCCTGTATCAAGTGTGTGTCAGACAATTGTAACATACATTTAACGTACAACATTGCTAAAAAAACATATGCTGAGATAGGAGAATATAGCAAAAAGAATAAAAAGATACAAAACTTTATATGGCTTAAATGTGCTCCAAAAATTGGCACTTAGATATCTTATCATTGTGCATATTTTATAACTGACATAAAATACTTGTACTATATCTATATGTGGGTAACAAAAGGTAATGTCGACGGTACTCAATACCCCCACATGTTGACCACTAATATAGCCAACCGATAACCATCCACATATAGTGAAGGCATCGGTACCTCGACATCAATTAATCTGTCACCACACATCCTCTAAAATCTTTTGCCCAGACCTTAAAAGGTGATCTAGATGCTGAATGGGAAAGTGTCAAGAATTACTGATAAAACAATTTATGTCTAACTCAACGTTTAGTCCGGTAGGCAGTAAAGAACCAGTTAAGTAAATCCATTTACTTTCGCATTTAGAAATCTCCCTCACTTTATTCATCCCACGCCAGTGGGCCGATAACTTCTCTACACCCAAGAATTTTAATTGTGAGGGGTCCCTATTAGCGCTGCTTGCAATTTGTTAGTCATTATTAGCTTTGATTATCAGGTTGCGATTTGATCATTGGAACTTGAAAGTAGCAGCTTTACATTTATATTTATATTTATTTAGACAATTTTTGTTTGTTTATGTTTGCAAATTTTGTGAAATCATATATCCAGGGCGCTGATACTTGTGGCAAAGTTTCTTTGAGACTAAGTTATAAGTTTTTCTAGCATTTTTGTATTTTTATATCAGCTGCTATGGATTCTTTTTAGTTTCTGACTAATCGTCAACTAAATTTGGACGAGATTTTTTCCCCACACTTTGAGGAAGAGATGGGGGAAAATACTAGTCAATTATTGTCCGCCTTAGGGTATGCTTTGGAAAAACAAGTACGCACTTGGTGGGACATTTGTACTTTTGAACAATATTTAAAGCACAAAATTATCATGAGGAGCTTGCGTTGGGATGTAAGTCCTCAGGATGGTTTGGATGATGAAGAATTTAACCAGGAATGGTTACAGTTCTTCAATGGGGTGGGTTTTAAATTGCAGGAATTAGTACTTAAGAGAAAGCGAATTAAAATGGAGAGATTGGAGAAAAAAATATCCGACTTGAAAGTTAAATTGGAGGCTTTTAAAGATAAACCTGCTGTTATTTCTTTCAATGCGGATATAAGAAAGAAACTTGAAAAAGTGGATAAAGACACTCAGAAAAAAAAGATAAAGAAGTTTCACCGAGACATGCAGGACCTCAAAAATAATAAAATGTATGCTTGGCAGGTTCATGGCAACCCTCAAGGGTCCACAGGTGGAAGAGGGGCAGCGGAGGGGCCACAACTTAATGTTCCACCTAATACCCGCCCCCATGAGTCAGTTGGAACCCCGATACATTCAAAAGGGAAGACTAAGCGAGGTTATGGTCATGGTCCAAACCCACATACTCCAGTTAGAAATACCAATGTTAAACCACCATGGAAGCATGAGTTGGATGGCCAGACCCAGTATAAAAGACCTCACGGTTACCCATCACCTAGGAATACCAATGACTATTCATATCAAGATAATTCTGTACCCATTGGGGGGCCGTATAACATTGAGGTGGCCAATAGATTTGAACCCCTGTCCTCATACCCCAACCAACATAATCCCAGAAATAGCAGGCCTTTTTTAGGGAGGGGGAGGGGAAGGGGATGGAGACCCAGGGGGAGAGGAGTCATGAGAGGCCCTGCCCCTCAGGCTCATTATCCTTACCCACATCAGACAGGATGGGATCCTCCGATGGGGCAACATACCCGAGGAATGAACGACCAAAGTTGGATACGAGAAGGAGAGGGTGCAGAGCCGGGAGGCGCGTCAAACAAAAAAAGGAGAAGGGGGAGCGAATAGGGGGCATTTACAATCTTGCCCAGGTTGCTTTATCTGGAAAAGAGACAAACATCTTACAGGCAGGCTTAAAATGTGCACCAAAAAGACCAATTAACAAATTTACAGTGTATATGGACATACACAAGTATGTCAGAAAGGTCAACATTAAAAAATATTTTTTGGGCCGTACGGGAGAAGTCCCGATCAGACCCCCAGAGGTGCAGGTAGGGGTTGATAGCGGACTAAGTAATAGGTCTGTGTTCAATCCGCCAGTAACCTCTAATCATTATATTGAGACTTTTAAAAAACTAGTACTAAATGACTTAGAAACTATTGTACCACAGAAAAATATAAACCCTCAGTATATAGTTGACGGGATTAAATCCCTAGAAAACAGGAAGGAGGTTGTGATACGCCCGGCCGACAAGGGCGGGGGTGTCGTTATCCTCACTAAAGAATTTTATCATACCCAACTGACAGAAATGTTATCTGACAGTGACACTTACGAAAAGCTGACAACCGATCCAACCAATAGCTATCGAGGTGACTTGGGTAGGTTGAATGATTATGGGTATTCTGCGAGGGTTTTGAATAAAAAGGAGAAACATTACTTGTTCCCCAGTTTCAGCAGAATACCCACAATTTATACCTTGCCCAAAATTCATAAGGACAGTCTGCGACCACCTGGCCGGCCCATAGTTTATAGTATTGGGTCTGTCACAGCAAGGGCAGGCGAATATTTGGATAAATTCCTACAGGCCAGTGTTACCTGTACAAGGGCATACCTTAAAGACACCAAGGAATTTATCAATCTGTTACGTACGGTCCAGATCTCTGAACTACAGGAGGTCTTTTTGGTGACAGCAGACGTCTCCTCATTGTCTACCATCATATCGCACGAGGATGCACTGCTGGCCCTGAATTGGGCTCTTAGTAGACGGGATGATTTACCAGACCTGCAAAAAAGGTTTTTGGGGTTGATGTTGGATTTCTGTCTAACCCACAATTATTTCTGGTATGGGGGTGCATTCTACACTCAGAAGAGAGGCGTGGCTATGGGCGCGAAATTTGCGCCCAGCCTCGCTAATCTCTTCATGAGTGAGTGGGAGGACAGAACAATTTATGCATCCAATATCAAAGAACTTGTCTTCTATAAAAGATATATAGACGACCTGTTCTTTATTTGGGCAGGTACTGAGGAGAGCCTGTCACAATTTATTTCTAAGTTGAACGACAATAATAAGAATATTAAATTAGAGTCCTGTTGGAGTAGGGAACAGGTTAATTATCTAGATGTCACAGTTATATTAACCGGAAATGAGCTGACCACACGGGTATTCTTCAAGCCCACCGATAGAAATAGCTATTTAGCTATTCAAAGTGGTCACCATCCGGTGTGGCTGAAGAATATCCCTAAGGGTCAGCTCATGAGGGTACGTCGGAACTGCACGAAAGATGAAGATTTTGTGCAGCAATCTGATGTAGTGATTTCTAGGTTCCGTGAAAAAGGTTATAGACAAGCAGATCTTGATCAAGCCATGCAACAAGTATTGTCCACTTCAAGGGAGAGTACCCTGGAACAACTAGAGGGAGTGAAGAGAGACAAACATGAGTGGGCCTTCCTAAGTAGTTTTCACGCACAATACCGTGAAGTTGAAGCTATCTTCAAAAAATACTGGCCAATCCTGTCCCTTGATAGGGTATTGAAGGACAAGATTCCAAATGTCCCACAATTTGTGTATACGAAAGCCCCTTCGTTCGCAGATAGGGTGGTGAAAAAGGTGATTGACCCTCCTAGGCCTTTGAGTATGTTCTGGGACAAAGCTGTTTTTTTTGCTTGCCGTAGATGTGTGTCGTGTAGACAGGTTGACATGCACCTGCGCAATTTTACCTCCTTTGTGTCCACAGCTAATGGAAGGAATTTCACTATCAGGGACTTTATAACGTGCAGCACTAAATATGTGGTGTACGCGATACAATGTCCTTGTGATTTACTTTACATTGGTCGCACTAAGAGAAAATTAGGAAAGAGGGTCTCGGAACATATTGCAAATATCAAAGCAGGATACAAAGACCATAACTTGTCCCTTCACTTTCGTAAAAAGCATAATAGGGACCCCTCACAATTAAAATTCTGGGGTGTAGAGAAGTTATCGGCCCACTGGCGTGGGATGAATAAAGTGAGGGAGATTTCTAAATGCGAAAGTAAATGGATTTACTTAACTGGTTCTTTACTGCCTACCGGACTAAACGTTGAGTTAGACGTAAATTGTTTTATCAGTAATTCTTGACACTTTCCCATTCAGCATCTAGATCACCTTTTAAGGTCTGGGCAAAAGATTTTAGAGGGTGTGTGGTGACAGATTAATTGATGTCGAGGTACCGATGCCTTCACTATATGTGGATGGTTATCGGTTGGCTATATTAGTGGTCAACATGTGGGGGTATTGAGTACCGTCGACATTACCTTTTGTTACCCACATATAGATATAGTACAAGTATTTTATGTCAGTTATAAAATATGCACAATGATAAGATATCTAAGTGCCAATTTTTGGAGCACATTTAAGCCATATAAAGTTTTGTATCTTTTTATTCTTTTTGCTATATTCTCCTATCTCAGCATATGTTTTTTTAGCAATGTTGTACGTTAAATGTATGTTACAATTGTCTGACACACACTTGATACAGGACTATCGCCTGTTTTGGTTAAGTTGTGATCATAATGACTTTTTAGAAATTATATGATTATGTTACTCACCAGTGGTTACACAGTGATTACCATAATTATGTGTAGCACACCTTCCAGTTCTTTAACATATGGATTTCAGTTTTCATCTGTTACCGATTTCGGTCTGGATTGGATGGTATATGGAGCCATTACATTTTGAAGCTCCGATCAATCAGCACCGCCACAGATATTAGTGGTTAGACACCGTTATACTGATACCTTTTATGGGTTATGAATCCAAGGGAATGATGCATCAGTAGACTTAGGTTGTCGCTGTGTCCCCACTGATGGGCGGTGCAATATGTATGGGCGATGTTTTAAGTGAGAAGACAGAGGGGGTTAATTCTCCCGTTTGTTTTCACTATATAGCAGAGACGCCGCGCCGCACGGTCACGCCCTCAGACGAAGTGATGACGAAACGCGTCAGGGCATGACCGCGTGGTTGTCTATCTGCATCGGCTGGGTCTCTTCCGTACCCGGGAGCGCCGCTTCGCTTTGCTTCGCGCTGGTTCGCTCAAGCATCGGAGTGGTGAGACGGATCAGTCTTCAGCCGAGACACCTTTTACCAATATAATGATTATTTTAATTTGCTAAAGTGTGAGTTTACATCTGTAAGGGGGGTTTTTGTTATTTGTGCTGAATAAAATCTCGTGGATCATGCACTATGTGAGCACATTTTATTGAAGGGATATCTGACCACGCGAGCACTGAGGTTATAGAGAGGTGGAGTGGCGGAGGATTACTCTGTGAGCCTGACTGCTGTCATCCACTGATTGTGTCCCAGTCATATATACCGATCCAGGATCCAAATTGGTGAACACGAAATTAACCTGAATGCGATTTATCCAGTGACATCTGGTGAGTTTTTCCACTTTGGGGGGGTCCTTCCTCCCAGTATCTTCACACGTGGTGTGGTGGCCAGGACTTCAAAACATCTGAATTTTAGTGGATGGACACTTCTCTCATTTATTAAGGAAGACTTTATACTGTGAAAGACTCTTTTTAGCGCTGCTTGCAATTTGTTAGTCATTATTAGCTTTGATTATCAGGTTGCGATTTGATCATTGGAACTTGAAAGTAACAGCTTTACATTTATATTTATATTTATTTAGACAATTTTTGTTTGTTTATGTTTGCAAATTTTGTGAAATCATATATCCAGGGCGCTGATACTTGTGGCAAAGTTTCTTTGAGACTAAGTTATAAGTTTTTCTAAAATTTTCATATATGCAGAGATGGGAATCAGAATTGAGTGTACAATTGTCCTCCTCTGATTGGACATCTAAGTGAATAAACCTACGAAAAAGCACCAAATCCCTCACAATAAGACCCCTTTCACACCGGGGCGGCCCGAGCGTTAGTGGTAAAACACTACTAATTTACAGCACTTTACTGCTCGTTATAGTATCGCTATGGCGCCGCGATTAGGGCGGCGGCTGTGCGCTTTTAACCCCCCCACAAGGGGTTAAACAGGGGTTAAAAGTGTCACTTAGCGGCGTTTCCAAATCGGTGTTCTGCGCTTCCGGAGCACTGCCCCATTGTTTTCAATGGGCAGAGGCGGTGGAGCAGCGGTGAATACACCGCTGCAAAGGTGCGGCTTGCAGGACTTTTTTTTACTCAGCGCTCAGGCTTTCACACTGGGGTGTATTGGAGGGAGTTTTTCAGGCGCTTTTTAGTCGCTATTTATAGCGCAAAAGCGCCTGAAAAACGCCTTGGTGTGAAAGGGGTCTAAGAGAAACAGCAGTGAAACTGTTTATGAGGTGGTATTATCTTATTTTATTTATTTATTTCAGGTACTTATATAGCACTATCAATTTACGCAGCGCTTTACATATACATTGTACATTCACGTCAGTCCCTACCCTCAAGGAGCTTACAATCTAAAGTCCCTAACTCACATTCATACATATACTAGGGCCAATTTAGACAGGATCTAATTTACCTACAGCATGCCTTTGTAGTGTGGGAGGAAACCGGAGTACCCGGAGGAAACTCACGCAGGCACAGAGAGAACATGCAAACTCCAGGCAGGTAGTGTCGTGGCTGGGATTCGAACCAGTGACCCTTTTGCTGCCAGGCGAAAGTGCTATCCATTACACCACTGTGCCGCCCTATTATATGGTATTATACACCTTCCCACTCAGGCTGGATTCATACCAGTCCGATGTGAATTCCAGCCTGTCTGCTGCCGCACACGTTTTTTGTGCAATGCGGAGTGCGAATGCACCGGACATATGTGAGCCAGACACATTGAAAACAATGTGTTTTCAAGTGTCCTGCGAATTGGATGCGGTTTAAGCCACATCTAATTCACATAGGTGTGAACCCAGCCTTAAATGGAATCTTTCCTGAAGTTTCTCCAAATTGTTTTAGGGGATGCTGTGTCCCTGGTACCTTCTTACATATCTTATGGTGTTGTGATAGGCTATCCCATACTTGGAAAGAGGTCTTTACCCTCATCAATAAACTAATAGGTAGATTGACAAATTTGCTTTGAATCTAGGAGGTAGCTAAAAAAGTTAAATGCCATTTTTTTTAGCGTAGTGTGGGTTGTCCGCGCCCGGGGTAAGGCAAGTTATTTGCACCCCCCAACCCTAACTTACTCACAGCAGAGCAGCCAGTCAATAACTCCAAAGTAACACGGATATATCAGGGTTATAGGCTGGCCAAAAAGAGTGACACTAAAAACCTGTTATGGGAGAAACTCCTTATTATGCCTAATGCATTGTGACTGCATAATGTAAAACACCCTCCTCTGCTGCCTAATGGAGCTTAAAGGTGACCGTTGGTGGGTGGCAAAAAATGTCTCTACTGCATATTTTTACCACCCAACTGCACATCTAAACAAAGCCTTAGTGACACTTAAATACAACAACAAAGTACAAAAAAAGGTGAAAGAAGTATTCCAGTGCTGCTGATCTTCTGCTGCCTCTTTGCAGCCACCTCCTGCCTACGTGTGTACCCCACGGTGACTGTTCATTGGTCTGGTGGGTTTCCGGTCACCATGAAATGCTGGAGCCCAGCTGCACATAAAAGTGGTAATTGTTGATGGTACACAGGGCTTTATCAGAGGACATAGAAATACTCTTCTAAAGCATATCCAGCTGCCTCATCTCCCCTTCTCCACCTCACAGCACACAGTAGAGCTGCACGATTTTGATTAGCATAAAGATCACGATTCTCATGGCATAACATCATCTTTCACATTATACAAAAAAATGTGCTAACTTGCTCATTAGGTTTTTTTTTTAGTTCATTAAAGTGTATTTTTTCCAAAAAAATTGCACTTGAAAGATTGCTGCGCAAATACCGTGTGATATAAAACATTGCAACAACCGCCATTTTATTCTCTAGGGTCTCTGCTAAAAAAATATGTAATGTTTGGGGGTTCTAAGTAATTTTGCAGAAAATACTGCATTTTTACTTGTAAGCAACAAATGTCAGAAAAGGTTTAGTCTTAAAGTGGTTAAACTGACCTCATCTAAAGACTGGAGTTCATTTCTTTGATAAAAGAGCCAAAAAAGATACTTTGTTTACACTTATAAGCGACATTGTGAGAACTTGGCAGACTACCCGGATTTTTGTTTATCTTTAACAGCTGTCAGTTTAGGCAGTTTTTTAGGATAGCGAGGGGAGAGAAGGAATGTCTGCGGCTCGCCGGAACGCAGTTTCTAGTCGCCATGGCGACCTGGTGCCTGGGGTTTATCGAGCCCTGGGTAGAGATATCACATTGTGTCACCTTAATTGCTTTTTATTCCAAAGTATACCAGATTTGCACCCACTTCTGACACAATTGATTCACACTATATGTGTAGCCATGCATTGGACGATAGCTCTCCACTGGAAGGAAACAACAGTACCGTTCCCACAAATTTTATCAAGAATTGAGGAAATTAGAATAATGGAAAATATCCACCACTCCATAAATAACACCAAAAACTCTTTGAATCAAAATGGGAACCATGGTTTATTTATAAAACCTTAGCAAATGCATAGAATTTTTATATACCTATATAATCGATGTACCCCAATCTTATATTTTTTTGTTTTGTTTTTCCTTTCCTTTAGTTTTATCTTTATAGTGTTATCTTTTGTATTGTTTATTCAATAATCAATAGCACGCAATATAGTTCAATACAAATTTATCAAACAGTAATAACTTTCTTTACATGATGAAAAAATAATATATATGTTTTGCTATTTAATAACATTTAGGCTTGGTTCACACCTAAGCAACTTGCGATCCAACTTGTGTCGCCCCAAGTCGCCTCAAGTCACTTGACATCCGAAATCCCATTGAAATGAATGGGAGCCGTCTTAATATACACTACTGAAGTCGCTCCAACTTCAAGGCGACTTCAGAAAAGATTCCTGTACTACTTCAAGGCGACTTCTATCCGACTTGTGCCTATAGAATTCAATGGAAGTCTCCCTCTCTTCTCTGATTGTCCACAGGCAAAGTCGCCTGGCATGGAGGTCACTTCAGGTCGCATTGTAAGTCATCCAAAATCACGCTGAAGTTGCCTTGAAGTAGCATTCAAATCGCCTAGCAAAGTCGCCTCTGGAGTCGGATCGCCTAGGTGTGAACTGAGCCTTTAGAATCAAATTTCTTTTTAAACTATACATATATATGTTCCATAGGAATGTTATGATTTATGTATTATGTTAAACAATAAGGCCTCATACACACGGACGTTTTTTGATGCCGGCGTTTTCTGGCTTTTTTTTGCAGCTCTCCATGTTAGTCAATGGCCCCATAAAAACACTGACGTTTTTGAGCTGTAGATGGCGTTGGCGTTTGTGAGCTGAAACTAGAACCCACGGGCAGCGTGTTCTGAGGCTGTAACGTTTTGGCATTTTTTGACGCCGACGCCGCAAAACGCCAACTAACACCAACTAATATTGTACCGGCATTAACTGGCGTTTTTTGGCGCCGACGTTTTTAGGTTGAAAAATAGCAGAGGGATGTTTTTTTTAAAAAAACGCCTATTGACGCTGATGCATAACGCCGAAAAACGCAGATTTTTTTTCCTTGACGTTGGGCCTGACGTTTTGTTTATTTTTTAAGAAACGTCCGTGTGTATGAGGACTAACTCTTTTCAATAAAAAGTTTGTAAACAAAAAAAAAAAGAACCACTCTCCAGAGACACTTCACATCAGACTTATACTCTATCGTACTCAACCATCTCACCTAATTTGGGAACTGCTTGTAAGGCCTGGGAACAAGATCTGCCATGTACACTAACTGAGGAAGACTGGGAGAATATAAACATTATCATTCATGAAGGCTCACCTAGTGTGATCACACAAAAAAATAGTTATAAGATCCGCTCAAGATGGTACGAGATACTGTTGCTACATCACAAAATATCTCTTAGGCCTCATACACATGGACGTTTCTAAAAAAATAAACAAAACGTCGGGCCCGACGTCAAGGAAAAAAGTCGGCGTTTTTCGGCATTATGCATCAGCGTTTTTGAGCGTTAGTGGGCGTCGGCGTCAATAGGCGTTTTTTTAAAAAAATCATCCCTCTGCTATTTTTCAACCTAAAATCGTCGGCGTCAAAAAACGCCGGTATAATAATAGGTGGCGTTTGTTGGCATATTGTGGCGTCGGCGTCAAAAACTGCCAAAACGTTACAGCCTCAGAACGCGATGGCTGTGGGTTCTAGTTTCAGCTCACTAACACCGACGTCACCTAGAGCTCAAAAACACCGACATTTTTATGGGGCCATTGACTAACATGGAGAGCTGCAAAAAACGCCAGAAAACGCCGGCATCAAAAAACGTCCGTGTGTATGAGGCCTAATAGTGTATGATCGTTGTTGGTAGTGCTCTCAGGAAGAGGGTACGTTTTTCCCCATCTGGTGGTCCTGTAACTCCTTCTCCAGCATCTGGTCAAAGATCCATGACACCATATCGACTCTAACAGGCACTACACCAGACATTATCCGCCCAATACCTTTGACACTATTATAGCTTACATGGGAAACAATATTTGAAATCCTTAACAATGCATATGATTAACGCAGCTAGACTGGGCGTACCAATACATAGACTCTCTACACAAACGTCAAGCTTGAGGGAATATATCATCACACTAAGCAAAATGGCATAGATTGAAGAACTCATAATACAAGATAGATTGGATAAATACAGTACATAAAAAACCTGGGCCTGCTGGCTCCATGGTAAAACGACAGCACTATAAAAAATGGTCATAGTGCTCGTATAGAATCCTTTCTACTGCACATGACCTGATGCAATGTTCCTTACCTGTAAATTCACAGCCTTAAACTTAGAGGGCTTTTCTCAGCCATCTTGAAATATCTCACTACTTCGTATACCCCTATGCCCCCTAAGCCGTTAACCCACTTCTCCACAACTTTCACTCATACCTAGGCCTTAACCCACATCTCCACCACCTTCACTTATACCTAGACCTTAACCCACATCTCCACAACTTTCACTCATACCTAGACCTTAACCCACATCTCCACCACCTTCACTCATACCTAGACCTTAACCCACATCTCCACAACTTTCACTCATACCTAGACCTTAGCCCACATCTGCACCACCTTCACTTATACCTAGACCTTAACCCACATCTCCACAACTTTCACTCATACCTAGACCTTAACCCACATCTCCACAACTTTCACTCATACCTAGACCTTAGCCCACATCTCCACCACCTTCACTCATACCTACTGTCCCTTCCTCCTTTCCACTTTTTTGAGTCCCCCACACACTCCTTTCCTACCTTCACTCCAGTCCTCTTCCCTCTTGTCACATGTCTAAACCTAGCCTTATGCATATGATGTGAGGATGACATGTTTGTAGCCTAGGTTGACAACCATGAGCAGCCCAGGGTCACAACATGGATCCCTCCATAGATATGGTGAAGGAGTGACATAGCCATTCAGGTACGGGAAATGTGTTATTTGCAAGTTTACCATATAAAAATAAACCTTGAAAGAACACAAATGCACCACGCAAAGGACTGCAATATACAACATTTTTGGTTTTGGGTTTAGATAAATACACTTAAACTATAAAATAAATTCAGGCTCTGTACACTGAAACAAAAACTTCTCAATCCTTCCCTAAATTCCAGAAGCCAGGATTCCAGTTTACATCTCAGCTGTATATCTCGCTACAGGATATTCTGACCCATGGATCATACCATAGATAAATCCAATGATCAATATGGTGTCAGTCTGAGGTTAGTGTTGTCAAACACATGTGTAGAGTAATTTAAAGCATCACCCAGCAGGGTGGTGAAGAGCACACAAGGATGGATGTACATAAACCACTGATGATTTAGAGGAACGTGTTATGTGTGGTTTTTATCTGCAGTCTAAACAAGCATTCTGGAAGAGACTCAAATCTGAACCAATAAAACTTTTGCTGTGTGAGAAAGTGAGACAATCCATACTTGAAATGAGAAATAAATCTCTTTTATGTTGCTTATAAGTTATTTTCAGCCCTTTAATCATCACTTAATCATGATCCCATATTTTATCGCTCCCCCCGGTTCACCTTGGCTCCTGGCCCGATCTAACCACTATGAGTCAGGTAAGACTGATCTAGTGGGAAGAAGGGGAAGTAGGTAGCCTTTGTATTCTGTGCGCTACTTACTCCTGCCTGCTATGCATTACTTACACCTGGCCTTGGCATTATGTGCACTGCTTACTCCTGGCCTGAGGGCCTCTGCCCCTTACTTCCTCCTGACCCCTGCATTCTTTGCATTACTTTTTCCTGACAATCCACTCTTTGTGTTACTTCCTCCTGACTCCTGCACTATGAGCATTACTTACTCTTGACCCAGAGTAAAGTAGGTTTTATCTAAAGAGGTTGTTAAGACAAGATATTTTTTTACCTATTCCCTGTATTAAGTTAAGAAAAAGTTTCCGTAAGTGTATTGCCCCCTTGCTCCTCTTATACTTGCCTGAGTCCTATATTGATCCATTACTGTGCCCTGCAGCCAGCGCTACTCTCTCTAACTCTTCACCAAGGCCAAGCCATGCTATGTGTGTCTATAGAAACACACAGCCTGGCTCAGGAGCGACCTGCCAGGTGCATCCCCATAGGAAGCGGCTTCCTATGGTGGCACACAAAGAAGAGGAAGAGCCTAGAGCACAGGAAAGGGACCCCAGAAAACGAGGATCAGGGCTGATCTGTGCAATACCATTGCATAGAGTAGGTAAGTATAACATGTTTGTAATTTTAGAAAAACCCTCACCTTGTAAAACCACCTATTCAAATAAGAAATGAAAGGCAAAACATTTGTGTAAACATAAAAAATATTATAAATTCCTCTTTTCCTCCTTTTTTTTTTATAAGTGAACCCATACCCTCTGTTCTCAGCTGCATAAGGATCTAGAGAGCTGGGGAAGGTGAAGCAGCAGCACACCGGTCTTTCCGGTGAATGGCTGTGCGGGGGGGGGGGGGGGTCAGCTCCAGTCTGATCATTGGAGGAGAAAAGGCTGAATTCCCAGCATAGTCAGAAAACGGACCCTTCTGCATTCTCATGTCCAGTGTGGTCAGTTTTAATAGGAAAGCAGAGGGACTGGCAGGGGCACCATGTATTTCACACAGGAAAGAATACAAAGAGAACAGGATACTTTTCCATGGTACAGTAGACACATATCAGGGATATGAAATTCTGGGTTGACATATTCTTTAAGCCTTCATTCCACTCAGAAGAAGATGTGTTGGGAAATCTCTCCAACAGGGACACAGACAAAATGAAAACACCTTTTCAGTAACACGAGAAAAAGTTAGAAGTTCTGGCAACATTTTTTATTGCTGTTTGTACCTTCCTGTCCTGGTGATCTTTTAAACACACTCTGATCATCATAGGTGATGGCATCATGAATGGCATCCCATGTTCTTCACATATGACCTTTAGACTTCAATCCTGGGCAGCAGGTTGTCAGACAACATATTAGTTTAAATGGAGATAAACCGCAGCTGATTTAGAGGGCAAGTTATGTGTGATTTTTATCTGCAGTCTAAACAGGATTTTTGGAAGAGACTCAGGTCTGATCTAATAAAATTTGTGCTGCATGAGAGAGTAGAGAAGGTGATTGGAAACAGCTGGAGGAGACACAAGGAAAGACAAACAACAGAAGCCCCTCCATCCTGTCCAATACATGAGGTCAAGGAGCTTTTCCTACTTACTACAAGCCATTCATCCATGAGCCATCCACCCTTATCCGTTTGATGGAATGCCTAGTAGTTTCCATATGATTTTCCCTTATTTAGCCTTCTTTTCTACCGCAGATGTTCCACTCAACAGGAACTATGGATTTTCCATAGAGAAGGTTCTACAAATTGTTGGGGTCATGCTCTCCACATGTAATGCACGTAAAAAGCAAACTGCTTAATCTCAAGATCCAGAAAAGAGTGGAAAATGCTTGACTTAAGACATCTACCATGTATTTAATTGAAAGGGACTAACGTTCTAACATCTGACCCATTGTTTGTAACATCTAATTACATTAACATGCTCTTTTTCATTAAAATAAATACCTGGGTCCACGTGGATATGATTTCCTATCGTTATTGCCTAAACACAGATGGAAGTATTTCTGGACTGATACAATAGGAAGGTAGAACAAGGTCATAATCAGGTGGGCTAAGGCTACATTCACAGGTGCATAGGGGCAACCAGGGGTGGCTGACAGCAAGAATCAGTAGATTCTTACCAGTGGTACTAAATGCTGCCTGCACACACTATGGTGACTGCTGGATTTGTATCAATGGCCAACATTGCCACTGTTCCTATATAACCGATCATCTGAGTGGTTATATGCGAATAGAGTCTCCAACCAACTCTTGACGCAGACGCTGTGCATCCAGGATCAATGTTTCTGCTGTGGTTTGGCTGTACACAAACTGGCTCCAGCTAATCAGCCAGTTTGTATGCAGCCATAGCGTTTAGCTGTCTCTGAACACAGCAAACCTTAGCCTTACAAACAGGAACCAAAACACTCATCACTTAACCAGGCAAAACAAATACCTCTGTAATAGTTGGCTTTATTAGTTTTGTAAACAAGCAGTTTTGATGTACAGTGACAGTGTACAGGGATGTAACCACGCCTCCTGATGATGTCTTTATGACAAAACGCGTAGGGGCGAATCCTTTGGTTACA
>BLSH010455365.1:244652-261634 GCA_018402905.1 Glandirana rugosa
CTTACAAACTGGTAAGAAGGTCTTCTCGTAAACACTCCAGTTCATAACTATAACCTCTCTTCCGGACCGAGCGTCAGAGGCGAGATTAAGTAGGGTTTCCACAAGAAAGCCCAACTCCAGTCCTGAGACATGTCCGGTCAGTTCAAGGAGATGGGGTTTGAGCAAGTAGGTACAGAAATACCTGGAACGAAACACGTGACCAAGTTTATTAAACCGCCTCCCCCCTAATACCACACCCCAACAAAAAGTCCCCAACCGGAACCGGGGAATCAAGGTGACTTCCCTAGAAATTGGTGAAGACGCAAATTTCGTTTGGGTACAACATCGCACGACCGCGCAATTGTCAGTTAAAGCGACGCAGCGCCGAATCGCAAAAAGGGCTCCGGTCCTAAAGCTGGAAATCCTTCAGGGGCTGAAGTGGTTAAAGATCCCTTCAGTGGAACTAAGGGGCCAAGGCCAACCCCTGAAAAACAACCCCACACCATAATCCCCCCTCCGCCAAATTATTTGAACCAGTGCACAAAGCAAGGTCCATAAAGACATGGATGAACGAGTTTGGGGTAGAGGAACTTGACTGGCCTGTACAGAGTCCTGACCTCAACCCGAAAGAACACCTTTGGGATGAATTAGAGCGGAGACTGCGAGCCAGGCCTTCTCTCCAATATCAATACTTGACCTCACAAATGCTCTTCTGGAAGAATGGTCAAACATTCCCATAGACACTCCTAAACCTTGTGGACAGCCTTCCCAGAAGAGTTGAAGCTGTTATAGCTGCAAAGGGTGGGCCAACCCAATATGGAACCCTTTGGACTAAGACTGGGATCGATGCCATTAAAATTCATGTGTGTATAAAGGCAGGTATCCCAATACTTTTGACAATATAGTGTATGTTCCTTCAAAATATGTTCCTATCCCTTCATTACATCAGGAAACTGAAAATTCAATCCTTGTGTAAAATGCATAAATGTGCATGTACATAGCATATGTCCCCATAAGCAGCACTAGTTTTGCTGGTACCCTCCACATGTATACATTAGAACTATTCAGCCAGACAGCTGGATGTACGGGGTGTAAATAAATAGAAAAAGTGCAGCACAAAAATGACTAAACTAGCTAGAATATCACAAATATCACAGAAAGTATCATAAATATAAATTCATTGAAAAAGTTAATTTAATCCATGTATAAATAGAGAGAAGAGCCCAGAAAGCCTCCACACATGATCCTAGTGACAATCCCTTCACCGGTGGCTGAATTGCATGCTCACCCCCAATAAAATCCCTGTTTTACCAGAAGGTCACAAAGGCTGTTGCCCCAGGGGAAGTTAGTATCCTTGTAGGATCAGAGATCAGCGCCACGGATTCCACTCTCATCTAATCCATAGGCAGGTACAGCACTTAACCGCTGATGCGTTCTCCCCCATACTCTGAGTTAGTGTACTCCAAAGGGATTTCCGGACAAGTCAAGCAAAGCAGTACCATAAGGAAGAAAGATATACAGTACGCTCTAAGTGCTCCCTGTTATAATCATCAAGTCAAATTTATTAAGAATTGCACTTGCAGTAGATTCATCTTGTCATGAAGTGGTAGAACAGTAAAAGTCTGGTTTCCGTACAATCATGAAGAGACAGCAGCGGGTGATGTCAGTAGCTCCACCTCCCATACGCGTTACGTCACGAGTGACTTCGTCAGCGGGGTGAAGTCTGAACCAATGGCGGCTGGTAAAATTTTAGGATGGGGGGTGCCAGACCCCGCCCTTCCTTTTGACCCTCCCCACTTCTCATAAGCCCCACCCCTTATAGTTTCCACCCCTTGTGTCAAAAGTATACAGCCCAGCATCACCAGATAGTGGTATACAGCATCACCAGTTAGGAGTTTACAGAGTCACCATATAGCAGTATACAGAGTCACCATATAGCAGTATACAGAGCCCCAGATAGCAGTATACAGAGTCACCAGATAGGGGTATACAGAGTCCCAGATAGGGTATACAGTTACCAGATAGGGTATACAGGGTCCCAGATAGGGTATACAGAGTCCAAGATAGGGTATACAGAGTCACCATATAGCAGTATACAGAGCCCCAGATAGCAGTATACAGAGTCCCAGATAAGGTATACAGAGTCCCAGATAGGGTATACGGGTTCCCGGATAGGGTATACAGGGTCCCAGATAGGGTATACGGGGTCCCAGATAGTGTATACAGGGTCCCAGATAGGGTATACAGAGTCCCAGACAGGGTATACAGAGTCCCAGACAGTGTATACAGAGTCCCAGATAGGGTATACAGTCACCAGATAGGGTATACAGGGTCCCAGATAGGGTATATATGGTCCCAGATAGGGTGTACAGGGTCCAAGATAGTGTATACAGTGTCCCCGATAGGGTATACAGTCACCAGATAGGGGTATACAGAGTCCCAGATAGGGTATACAGTCACCAGATAGGGTATACAGGGTCCCAGATAGGGTATACAGTCACCAGATAGGGGTATATAGAGCCCCAGATAGGGTATATAGAGCCCCAGATAGGGTATACACATTACCAGATAGGGTATACAGGGTCCCAGATAGGGTATACAGGGTACCAGATAGGGTATACATGGTCCCAGATAGGGTATATAGAGCCCCAGATAGGGTATACAGTCACCAGATAGGGTATACAGGGTCCCAGATAGGGTATACAGTCACCAGATAGGGTATACAGGGTCCCAGATAAGGTATACAGAGCCCCAGATAAAGTGTACAGTCACCTGACAGGGTATACAGAGCCCGAGATAGGGTATACAGGATCCCAGATAGTGTATACAGTCACCAGATAGTGTATACAGTCACCAGGTAGGGGTTTGCGATGGTTCATGCTCCATGCAGAATATTTCACATAGTAATTCAAAGGAAGCTCCATGCAGAATATTGCACATAGTAATTCATAGGAAGCTCCATGGAGAATATTGCACATAGTATATCATAGGAAACTCCATGCAGAATATTGCACATAGTAATTCATAGGAACCTCCATGCAGAATATTGCACATAGTAATTCATAGGAAGCTCCATGCAGAATATTGCACATAGTAATTCATAGAAACCTCTATGCAGAGTATTGCACACATAGTAATTCATAGGAAGCTCCATGCAGACTATTGCACATAGTAATTCATAGGAAGCTCCATGCAGAATATTGCACATAGTAATTCATAGGAAGCTCCATGTAGGATATTGCACATAGTAGTTAATAGGAAACTCCATGCAAAATATTGCACATAGTATATCATAGGAAACTCCATGCAGAATATTGCACATTGTAATTCATAGGAAGCTCCATGCAGAATATTGCACATAGTATATCATAGGAAACTCCATGCAGAATATTGCACATAGTAATTCATAGGAAGCTCCATGCAGAATATTGCACATAGTAAGTCATAGGAAGCTCCATGCAGAGTATTGCACATAGTAATTAATAGGAAACTCCATGCAGAATATTGCACATAGTATATCATAGGAAACTCCGTGCAGAATATTGCACATAGTAATTCATAGGAAGCTCCATGCAGAATATTGCATATAGTAATACATAGGAAGCTCCATGCAGAGTATTGCACATAGTAATTAATAGGAAACTCCATGCAGAATATTGCACATATATCATAGGAAACTCCATGCAGAATATTGCACATAGTAATTCATAGGAAGCTCCATGCAGAATATTGCACATAGTAATTCATAGGAAGCTCCATGCAGAGCATTGCACAAAGTAATTCATAGGAAACGCCATGCAGAATATTGCACATACTATATCATAGGAAACTACATGCAAAATATTGCAAATACAGGGTCCCAGATAGTGTAATACAGTCACCCCAGATAGGGGTGACCCCCCCCTGAAGACAGGACAAGTCCCGCATTTACCCTATCTAATAGGTAGGCAGGAGTGTTGCAGAGTTCGGCATGCGGGCAGCGGCTGTTTGTATGCAGAGACAGCGCTTGCGGGTAAGTGTGCTGAAGCCTACTCTCTCTCCAGTCTCCATGGCCGGAAGTGACGCAGAGGCTCCAACGAGATCAATCACCGCCGTCTATTGGACGGCGGTGATTGATTGACAGTACCAGGAGCCAATAGGCGGCTCGAGGCGCAGAGCAAAGAGCCTCAAGGCAGGATTAAACCCTGCCGTTGAAGTGCGACGCTTGCAATCCTGTGATTGCAATGGCGTCACGCTTTCCATAGTGCACTGTGTCCGACGCCCGAACACAGTGCACTGTTAACTTAAACAAACTTTTTTTTTTTAAAGGGGACTTTTTTAAAAAAATTTGGGGGGGGGGAGCGGCGCCCGGCACCCCCTATGGGCGGGCCACCACTGGTCTGAACGTCACCCAACGGCATATAAAGTTAAAGCGACGTAGTGTCAAATCGCAAAAAGTGCTCTGGTCCTAAAGCTGGAAAACCTTCCGGTTGGTAAATGGTTAACTGACAATTGTGAGGTTGTGCGACGTTGTACCCAAACAAAATTTGCGTCCTTTTTTCCCCACAAATACAGTTTTCTTTTGGTGGTATTTGATCCCCTCTGCCTCATTTCTGATCACCGCTATAAACAAAAAAAGAGCAACAATTTTGCAAAAAAAAAAAAACATTATTTCTTTCTTTTTGCTATAATACATATCCAAAAAAATATATTAAAAAAACTATTTTTTCATTGGTTTTGGCCGTTTTACATTTTTCCTCATATTTTTGGTAACAAAAAATCGCAATCGGCGTATATTGACTGGTTTGCGCAAAAGTTGCCATGTTTACGAATGGTGAGAATTAATTTATGGGGTTTTTATTTTTTTTTTATTTTTTACTAGTAATGATGGCGATCTGCGTTTTTAGCGGGACTGCGATATTGCGGCAGACATGTCGGACCATTTTGACAATTTTTGGGACCAGGGACATTTATACAGCGATCAGTGCTATGAAAATGCACTGATTACTGTGTAAATTTCACCGGCAGGGAAGGGGTTAACCTGTAGGGGGCGCTCTAAGGGTTAACTGTGTTCCCTGTGTCTGTTACTAACTGTGTGGGGACTGGGCTGAGTAGGGAAGGAGAGTGGTCATGGCTCCCATATACAAGGAGCCTGCGATCACATTCCTTCCCCCTGTCAGAATGGAGATCCGTATGTTTACATACACGGACCTCCGTTCTGTCACTGCGGGGGAGCCATCGTGGGTAGCTGGCGGACATCAAGTCCGCCCTACCCGCTCCCTGGCTCCTCCGGAGCACAGAGAGCGATCGAGTGCGCCTCCGGGGACACACGCACTCACGATCCGCGATCTCGCAGCCGCCGTCAGGTGCCGGCAGTTCCGATATCGAGCTACTTTGCTGCCGTCAGTCGACGGCAGGCGGTTGGCAAGTGGTTAAATAGGCAGCTCGTACCGCGGAAATCCCTTACCAAATCAAGGTATAACTTTGTATATCATTTCTTCACATTAAATGAAGCAGGGAAATGTATACCAAGAATTCTTAATATTTTAAGGTCACCCGCGACTGTCCCTCACTCCAAAGGAAACAAAAACAAGACATGTGTATGGCCGAAAATTTAGTTAGTTTTCATTTCATTCGTTTTTTTTTTTTTTGGAAATCCGAAATTCGGAAATTTGGGTGGCACTAATAGGGGGCAAAAAAAATGGAATTTTGTAGGACGCATTCCCTGGTGGTCCTGGGTGGCATCCAAGTTGGGCACTGAAGAATTACATAGGTTCTGTGGCTGGTTAAATGCAGATAAGGCACTAAGTGAGCTTCAGTTGATCAGCCGCAGAACCTGTGTAATTAACTCATATGTGTTCGAGTTTAAAGTGATGAGGTGGCAACCCTAAGCAGACCCCCCACCGCCAGGAGAGCAGCCATTCAGCTCTCCTCTACTCACATCTGAAGACACAAGGAGAGGAAAAGCCAATAAACGGCTCTTCCTGTTTACACTCTGACCAGCTGTGATTGGTCACGGCTGATCATGTGGTAAAGAGCTTCTGATGGAAGCTCTTTACCGAGATTGGTAATGCGGTGGGTCAGACTGGCACACCACACCACCGATCACCACGAAGCGCGCCCCCACGGGTTATCTTGAGGACGTCAATAGACATTCAGTCAGGATAACTGACCACCCACCCAGACGTCATTTGTCTATAGACCGGGTGGGAAGTGGTTAAAAAACTAATTTGGAACAAAATGAATTGCACATGTCTAAAAAACAATATAACAGATAGAAATGAGGATTCCCATGGATAAACACATAAAATACATAATCAAACATTACATAAAAAATAGCATAACATTTCATAAAAACATTCCATACACACATTCCCTAATAAATGTAGAGGTGTTGATCTACTAATTAAAACTGTCTTTACTTATCAGATATAAAACAATTGAGGTTGAATTCAACATTCAACCCCTGATTGACGTTTTAAATTGGATGTATGGGGTGGCCCTGGACAAGCTGTGGACAGGAGGCTATCTAAGCTTCCCCCTATAGATAGTAACTAGAATATCATTCCCTGCGTGATGAAATAGGGTGATTTGAAACACTGCTGTATTTGTTGTTTACCCTACATTTTAGATTCATAAGCTATAATCTATTGTTCATTCATTTAGACTACATCTGCTTTTGGAAGAACTGCATCCCTTGCAGTTGGCACTGAATTAGGGTTGCCACCTTTTCTTCAAGTGAAACCCGAACACTTTAGCGGTGCACTGCAATTTTTTTTATAGTGTAAACTATACATATATCTTGCTATTAAATAACATTTCTAATCATATGCAGCTAGTAACAAGCGTCCCCCTTTACATCAGAGTCCACAGAGTTCCCCTTTTACATCTGAACTCACAGAGTTTCCTGTCATTGTAAAGGGGGACTCTGCAGACTCTGATGTAAGGGAAAACTCTGGGGACTCTAACATAAGGGATGCACTGGAAACCCTGATTAAAGGGGGAACACTGAGAACTCTGATGTATGGAGAAGACTCTGATGTAAGGGCAACACTGTGGCCTCTGGTGTAAAGGGGAACTCTGATGTAAGGGGACTCTGAGAACCCTGATTTACCTTAGTGTACTTATTCAGAGGCAGGAGAGAGAAGGGGGGGGACTTCAGTCACAGACAGGGATGGATGGGGAGCTCACTCACCCCTTGGCAGTCAGCACCTCTCATCCAGGTGTATCTGAGGCTGCTAGACTTAAAATTTCCAGCCCCCACTTTCCTATTCTGAGGCACAGCAGCATGGATTGAAGTGTGGGCAAACACAGAGGGGTAGGGGTGGGAGAAAGAGGGGACGATCAAGCCCTCTCTCCTCTCCCGTCTGTGTGTGTGTGTTTGGGGGGGATTGTTAGTGCTGGCTTTGGGCAGTGTGAAGAGAGTGTAACAGACACTCTCAGCTTAGACAATTGCAGCCAGCAACTCTTCTGGGAAGCCATAGTCCAGTCTGAATAATGTGTCCGGGTTTCAGGTAGTCTGAAACCCGGACGCATAATTCCAAACCCGAACTGTCCGGGTGAATCCCGGACAGGTGGCAACCCTATACTGAATGTGTTCAATGTGCTGCCCATTGTGTTGGATTGTCAATGCAACCATCTTCTCCCACTCTTCACACACTGATAGCAACACCGCAGGAGAAATGCTAGCACAGGCTTCCAGTATCCGTAGTTTCAGGTGCTGCACATCTCGTATCTTCACAGCATATGGTTTTTTTATGGTTTTTATGGTCAGTAAAAACCAATACCGGGTGAGCTGCTCCTTCCAGGAGGTACCGCCATTCCTCCAAAGCCAACTTGATGGCCAGCAATTCCCTATCACCGACATCATAGTTCCAGCAAGATGGTGCACCACCACATTATGGATGTCAGGTCCGAGCATTCCTAGATGAACAGTTTCCTGGAAAGTGGATTGGTCGTCGTGGGCCAGTTGAATGGCCCCAAGGTCTCCCGATCTGACCCCCTTAGACTTTTATCTTTGGGGTCATCTGAAGGCAATCGTCTATGCTGTGAAGATACGAGATGTGCAGCATCTGAAACTACGGATACTGGAAGCCTGTGCTAGCATTTCTCCTGCGGTGTTGCTATCAGTGTGTGAAGAGTGGGAGAAGAGGGTTGCATTGACAATCCAACACAATGGGCAGCACATTGAACACATTTTATAAGTAGTCAGAAACTTGTAAATAACTCATGAAAGAATAAAGTTACGTTAAAACCAAGCACACCATTGTTTTTCTCGTGACATTCCCAATAAGTTTGATGTGTCACATGACCCTCTTCCTATTGAAAAAACAAAAGTTGGATTCAAAATGGCCGACTTCAAAATGGCCGCCATGGTCACCACCCATCTAGAAAAGTTTCCCCCCTCACATATACTAATGTGCCACAAACAGGAAGTTAATATCACCAACCATTCCCATTTTATTAAGGTATATCCATATAAATGGCCCACCCTGTATATCCTTTTGTTAAAACAGACAGTGTTCAAGTCTTATTTACAACTGAAAATGAATCTGCCAGCACAGTACACACAATAATTAATTATAACTAATTCTACAATGGAAAGCAGCAATTTTTAAATCTTTTTTTTCTAAATTATGCTATGTGAAGGAGAACATGTAACAAATATAAAGTACCGTATTTTTCACACCATAAGACGCACTTTTTTCCCCCCAAAAAGTGGGGGAAAGTCTACCTGCGTCTTATGGTGCGAATACCTAAAACAAAAATCCCCCCCCTTGTCGCCGCCGGGAGCCCGCATTACACTGCGGGCTCCCGGACACCATAGAGCTCTACTCTGATCGCACACAGTGAGAAGACAGAGCAGCCCCAGTGGCCAAATGAAGTACTGCGGTAGCTGGAGCTGCTCTGTCTTCTATCTGAATGGGATCTGGCTGCAGAGTGGAGCTCCACTAGGTGCAGTGTGATGACATCATCACAGCGCGGCGGTGGCGGGAGATATGAATCTCCCTCTCAGCTCTGTCAGGCTGCATTTCATGGACACAGGTATGGCTGTATTTTATGGACTCTGGTATGTGCTGTATTTCATAGATCTGGTATGTGCTGCATTTCATAGATCTGGTATGTGCTTTATTTCATGGATCTGGTATGTGCTGTGTTTCATGGATCTGGTATATGGCTGTATTTCATGGATCTGGTATATGGCTGTATTTCATGGACACTGGTATGTGCTGTATTTTATGGACACTGGAATGTGCTGTATTTTATGGACACTGGTATATGCCTGTATTTCATGGATCTGGTATATGGCTGTATTTCATGGATCTGGTATATGGCTGTATTTCATGGATCTGGTATATGGCTGTATTTCATGGATCTGGTATATGCCTGTATTTCATGGATCTGGTATATGCCTGTATTTCATGGATCTGGTATATGGCTGTATTTTATGGACACTGGAATGTGCTGTATTTTATGGACACTGGTATATGCCTGTATTTCATGGATCTGGTATGTGGCTGTATTTCATGGATCTGGTATATGGCTGTATTTCATGGATCTGGTATATGGCTGTATTTCATGGATCTGGTATATGCCTGTATTTCATGGATCTGGTATATGCCTGTATTTCATGGATCTGGTATATGGCTGTTTTTCATGGACACTGATATATGGCTGCACTGGTAAATATTTTAGTACCACATTCGGTTCAGAATATTTTTTTTATTGTTTTCTTCCTCTAAAACCTAGGCGTGTCTTATGGTCAGGTCGGTCTTATGGTGCGAAAAATACGGTAGGTGTTATCCCAATTTGGCTGAAAAAGTGGAAATACACAAGCAGAATCAAACCTAAAAAATAAAAAAGCACTCACATGTAGCATGTTTATGAAAGACGAGTCCCTGCTGGTTTCTTTTATCAAAACCTCTTCTTCCTGCCTGTCAGCATTTATGTACACTGAGCTCTGTGCTGTGATGATGTGACTCTCGTGGAGCGACGCCATCATGGCACAAGTGGTCGAAGAGTCTGAACCCAAAAGGAACCCCATGAGAAACTGGCAGCTCCTGTGACAAATGAGTGTGGGCACTGCCGCACGGGAATGGATCGATTGCTATGCAAGTCTGCCATAATGTGCTAATATGTTGTTCATACCAGTACATTACGGCATAAAGCTTAAAAGGGCCATTTTATGTACTTTTTTTACGCAGAGGTTTAATTCCCCTCTGTAATGATATCACGTGCAGAACACAAGAAAACTTGCAAACATTTTGTTAAACGTACGCCATGAGGGCTACAGCTTTGATAATACAGTCACCCTGCAACCCCCTCACTTCTCTTCCCCCTTCCGTCAAGTTAGGAATTCCTGGGTCCCCTGACCAGGTCCCAAGAGGTCTGGATGTGTTTGCCAGGGCTGATCATAAACAAATAAATTAGATCCATTAAGAGACAGCACAGGATGTCTGGAGATAATGAGGGTCGTAAATCCCCCTCAGGCAGCTGTGACCTTCCCAGAGACCCTTAATGAATTTTTAAGGTAGAAATTTCCCCATATTTTATAACTCCAGATAGGAACGTAACATCTTAATAAAAATCATATATTTGAATGTGGAAATTCATTCCGAACAAAACTAATCCAAACGTTGATAAATCCGATCATACGGGGAACCACTGATAGTTTCTGCTTTTCCCAGGGTAATGGAAAGTGGCAACTCTGTTGTGTTTGGACCTATTTAAATGCAACTTTCATGCTGAGCTCGAATTCCTTAATGTTGGTCATATCCCATGATATGATTTTGATACAGCAAATTGCATATCCCAGAAGGTTGTTATTCCACGGTCTGCCCCAGACAGGCCACGGGCCTTCCTTACCCATGTGAGTGGTCAGGGGCATATGGCCCCTCCCCTTGGCTTCCAGAGAAAAAGGGAATAGACTGGACAGTGCTGAGTTCTCACCTTACCATCAAAGAACAACCATCTGAGAACCTGTGGACTCATTGACCAATCTCTGATCAGTCATGGACATTTAAGTGCAAGTATCCCCTTCCATTCTGTCTTATCTCTTTGCTGCTGTATATTATGTCTCTAATTGCTTTGTAACACCATTTTTACTGTAAATATTTTATCTGCACCAATATTGACCTTTTTCGCTATTAAATCATATTCTGAATAGTGTTAATCTTGTCCCTAAAGCTCTTAATGCAAGCTATAATGAACCTGTTCCTTTTAAGAGCGCTACTGTTTTAGGATAAATCGTCTGAATATCCCTGTCTGTGGTGACAGCATGTGTTACAGGTGATTATTCTAAAATCATAATTAATGTTGCTAATTGGTGGAAGTTCTGACTCTTCCAGAAAATCAACAGTCAGTGGTGGTAGCGAAAAGGTTAATTGCTTGAATTAGCCCGGTAACAATTGTTCTCAGGCGGCTGGCACTTAGACGGTGGTCCCGCAAGCTGGAAAATCTTTGTGCTGGAAGCAGCTGAGAGTGGTATTGTTACGTTAGTGACAAGCATGGTGTGAGCTCGGGGGGTCCTCTGTCACCAGTTAGTGAGGAGGGCAGTGATCTGATACCCGCATTCGTCACACCCTTTAACCGGTTCCGGAACACCTTCCGCACATTTATTGGAGGGACACACTTAACCTTTTGATCACCCCTGGTGTTAACCCCTTCCCTGACAGTGTCATTAGTACAGTAACAGTGCATATTTTTAGCACTGATCACTGTATTAGTGTCACTGGTCCCCGAAAAAAGTGTCAAAGGTGTCAGTTAAAGCGTAACTCCACTTTTGTTGAAAAAAAAAAATTCCCCCCCTGGGTGATCTATGTACATTACAAGGATTATAACAAACTTTGTTGCAGATTCCTACCTTTTTGTTATTCTAAAGAAACCCATGTGTGTTTGTCTGTGCCTCTGTACTGAGTAGTTCTAATGGGAGTGTTTTCATAATTATCTATCAGGTATCTGCAGAGCACTAATAAGGAAAACTGCTGGGCCTTCGTCCCTTTAGACGTGTTCCTATTGGAAGTATCTCACAAAAAATGACATTATTGTTGCAGAAGGTGCCTGAAATCTGACTTGTATCTTAGGCAGACTTCTGGGAAAACTGGTGAGCCAATCACACAAGGAGGAAATTATCTTTCTGGGGAGTGGTCAGTACACACTCTGTGTACAGAACAACTCCAGATAGCCATATTGCAATGCATTCTCAGAAAATTACAGCGCTGCAGATTGAAAAGGAAAGGTGATTTGTAATAACGTTCAATTACAATATGACTATATTATTTTTTCTTTATTTGCTATTTTTTTCCCCACGAAAGTGGAGTTACCCTTTCAGTGTCCGACACTTGTCTGCCTCAATGTCGCAGTCCGCTAAAAACCGCTGATCGCCGCCATTACTAGTAAAAAATAAATAAATGAAAATCCCATAAATATATCCCATAGTTTGTAGACGCTATAACTTTTGCACAAGCCAATCAATATAGGCTTATTGGGATTTTTTTAACAAACATATGTAGCAGAATACATATTGGTCTAAATTGATGAAGAAATTTGATTTTTTAAATGTTTTTTATTGGATATGTTTTATAGCAGAAAGTAAAAAATATTGTTGTTGTTTTTTTAAATTGTTGCTTTTTTTTGTTTATAGCGCAAAAAATAAAAAAACACAGATGTGATCAAATACCACCAAAAGAAAGCTCTATTTGAGGGGCAAAAAACGCAGTGCCGTATCGCCTGGTCAGGAAGGGGGTAAATCTTCCGGAACTAAAGCGGTTAAAGTGGAACTTCAATCATTTTTTCATCTTTCCATCTATTAAATCTTCTGCCCTTGCTGTTTTAACTTTGGATAGTAAAACATTTTTTTCTTTCGGTTAATACCTTATACAGCCCACTTTCTGTTTCTTGTCTGGTAAAAAGCCTAGGCTTATGACACCATGCACAGCTCTCTCTCTCCCTCTCATCAGCTTTTGCCAGGAAGGGAGGGGGGTGAGTCATAAGAGGGCCAATGAGAGCTGCATAGCTGGAGGTGTGCCTCTGTGTGTCTGTGTAAATCCAGGAAGTGAACAGGCAACAGCTTTAGCCCACAATTAAAATGGATGCAGCCAGACTCAGTGGAGGGCGATTTCTGCAGTATATTTGGCAAGTACAGAATCACAGTATATATAAAATAATATGCAAAGTGGTTGATGGGAAGCTTCAGAATGGCAAAGATGTTTTTATTACAAATGATGTGAGCAGACTGTAGTTCCTCTTTAAGGTTAGCCTTCCAAACATGTAAAGCTGAGTTTAGAGCACCACCTGCTGACTGGAAGTAATAAATATTAAATATTACTACTATGCCATAGTTCATATTTAATCGAAAAAAAAAATGAAAAGACATATTTTTCAAAAAAAAAAAAAATTAGCTCCAGAACAAATTAAATCAATAATGAAAATATATTCAAGACACCATACATTCCCTTTAAAGCAACAGACATGAATGCCAATCTGACAATGTTCGGTTTATTATGAACAGACAGACTTATGCACATTTCCATGTGTGGAAATAAGACATTTATATAAAATCACATCTGCTACCTTGAAGCATAAACCTACTTGAATTTAAATAAAATGTAAGTCCATCTGTTCCATTATAGGCTCCAGAATGGAGAGAAAAATAATCATTCTCTTGGATTTTAAATACAAGATGTTCATAAGAGGAAGAATTATATGGAGAGAGCAGCAAACAACACTGATATTCAGTAAACTATACAGACACTTAGGCTGGCCATACACGGTGTGCATTTTTTTCCTGCAACCAATCCACGATTCCCCCATCAACACAGACAGTGTTGACAGGGGAATCAGCAATTGTCTTCTCCCGGCAGGGGGCGGGGGAAGCCGCCTCCACCAGGAGAAGACAGTAATTTTTGCTAGCGGCTATAGCAGCGATAGTCATAATAGTGATTATAGTGATAATAAGAATCCAGCTGGCTGGTTGCACCCAAGTTGATCGATCAACTTGCTACATTCAGCCTGCCCATAAACGTTTTGAATGGCCGGCCTTATATAATCAATTTCCTTTAGATTTACCTTCAACTATCTAGTGCCTGGTTGCATACAAATTGGAAGTGTTTAGGTGTGACCTCATCTTATATGGTTTTGGTAAATCTAAATGAAAATTGTACAAGAAAATGGCATAATGTATGGACAGCCAGGTATATTTATAAAGCAGTCAATGGGACCAAACATTAACTGCAGGTGTATCCTCCTGGTGTATGTGTTTTAAATTGATTCACCTGCAGTGAATGTTTGGTGAATGTCATATTTACTGATTTATATATTGGCCCCCTTCTTTTTTGTGTGTGTTTATCGTTCCTTTTTATGCATTTTTTTGGATGTGCGTAGAGGTCAGGTAATACATTTGGAAATAGAAGTTCGTGCCCTCTGGCATTGTAGGAGGCAGTAAATATGGCCAGAGTGATGACACCAGTAATGATAATATCCATGAAGGTGTCCGCTACCTGCGATGAGTCATTTGATCGTGAAAGGTGGACATCATGCAGATTGTTCATGACTTACTCATCACCACGTTCCCCTTCCTTTAGCTGTTAGATGAACTAATGTCTCCATTTGAAGATTTCCCCTCTATTTGCATTCTGATGACGACCCATAATTTGGGATTTTCTTTCACTTCAACACAGCCTAATCTGTTCTGAGAATAAAAAGTGCCTTAAAGCAGTGTTCCACCCAAAAGTGGAACTTCCACTTTAAGGGAAGGTGACCTCCTGACATGCCAGAATTGACATGTCTTTTTTTTTGGGGGGGGGGGTGACCAGGGACCCTGTTTTCACAGGGTCCCAGGTCCACTTCCTCCCCTGGAGCCGCGGCTCCAATAGGAAATCCACCTTCTGCCCCCCCTCCCTCTCTGCGATCTTCTGGGACATGTCACAGGTCCCAGAAAATACGCCGGCCAGTCACAAGGCGCAGCGTGACTCGCACATGCGCAGTGTGCGCCCGGCTTTGAAGCCAAAGCCAGATGCCCACACTTATGATGCTGGCGCCACCACTGGGGAGGGGGCGAAGAGCGAGTCTTTGGGCAACCGCATCGCTGGAGTGAGGGACAGGTGAGTGATTATTGAAAGTCAGCAGCTACGGGTGGAACTCCACTTTAAAAAAAGTATTCATACCCCTTGAAATTTTCCACATTTTGTGATGTTACAACCAAAAATATAAATATATTTTATTGGGATTTTATGTGATAGACCAACACAACATGGCACATAATTGTGAAGTGGAAGGAAAATGATAAATGGTTTTCAACATTTTTTACAAAGAAATATGTGAAAAGTGTGGTGTGCATTTGTATTCAGCCCCCAGAGTCAATACAAAAATAACAAATGAGCTACGCTAAAAATTAGTCCAAATAAACTCAAAATTTAAAGTTAATAAATAATAGCCCTGGAATAGTCTTTTTATTCAAGTTAAGTGCAAGTGTGTGAATCCATCACCATGTGAAAACACCTTAGAGGATGTGTGCTTACCGGATCCAAAGGACCCTTTATTACAGAGGGTCTAACATGCTTGTGAATGAGCCCCACTCTCGCATCTGATTTTCTCAGGATCACAGAGATGACACTTCACCAGCTTGCTCGGGAAGAAGTTCAAAGAATGAAACCGGTGGGGCGAGGATATGTTTGATCACCGCGGATTTTTCATCCATTACTGTCTCTTTGGGATTCTGTAAGACCTGTTTGGATGCTTGATAAATAAATGCCCTTGGTTTAACGGCACTATTGGCAACCTTTCGTGCTTCCTTACATACCAATCAGTACACACGGACTCCATGCTGCGAAGTGTCATCTCTGCAATCCTGAGAACAGCGGGTGCGAGAGTGGGGCTCATTCACAAGCTTGTTAGACCCCCTGTAATAAAGGCTCACTTGAATCCGGTAATCACACATCATCTAAGGTTTTTTCACATGGTGATGGATTCACACACTTGCACTTTCCTTAAATAAGAAGACTATTCCAGGACTATAATTTATGAAAGTGATTGTAAAGGCTCCTGTTTTTTTTTTTTTTAAATAACAAACATGTTATACTCACCTCCTCTGTGCAGCGGTTGTGCACAAAGTGGCCTCAATCCTCCTCTTCTGGGGTCCCTCGGCGGCGATCTTGGCTCCTCCTCCGCATCAAGTGACTTGTCACTAGGGTTGCCACATCATCCCTTTAATCCAGGACACATATGAATTACACAGGTTGTTCTAAGGCCAATTTAATGCAGATAAGGCGCCAAGTGAGTTTAATTGCCACCTTAATCAGCCACAGAACCTGTGTAATTAAAGTGTGTCCTGGATTAAAGGGATGATGTGGCAACCCTACTTGTCACCCATGCGCATGGCCGGTACTAGGCAGGGGCGGAAGGGCCGGGTGCCCCAGGCTCTACAATTTCTGGAGCGGGGGGGCACCAGGGGGGACAGCCCATACGGCTGTCCCCAGGTTTATTTTGCTATTGTTCAGTATGGAAGGAAGGGGGGTGGACGGCGGAGGCAGATAGACCAGAGCACTGCGATCTGTAAGCTTTCAGCCATAAAACATAAAAAAACTTTCCACAGCACGGCGGGACTTTTTTAAAATTTTCGGGTGTGCAGTAATCACTTGCCATTTGAGACAAGCACATGTAGTTCTGGTCTCTTCTATATCAATCCGCTGGGCAGACCGGAACTACATGCACTTGTCGCAAATGACAGGAGATTACTGCAGCGGGCACCCAAAGATGAAGAAAAAGTCCCGCCGCGCTGGGGAAAGTTTCTTTATGTTTTATAGCTAAAAGCTTACAGATCACGGCGCTCTGGTCTCTCTGCCTCCCTGCCCACCCCCTTCCTTCCATACTGAACAGCAGCTAAAGAAACCTGGGGACAGCTGTATGGGCTGTCCCCCCCTGATGGCGACCCCCTCCTCCTCCAGAAATTGTAGGGCAGAGATTCCTTTGACTGGGATCGCTCAGTGACCCCAGCCCCAGGACCAGTAGCCAGCCACCAGCCCCAG
>BLSH010455365.1:263886-281002 GCA_018402905.1 Glandirana rugosa
CACCCCCCCCCCCCCCCCGAGCTGCAGCGGAACAGTGGCACTGACTTTGACTTTATCTACCTACACCCTGAAAAATGAAGTCCAACCTCCTGGGCCCCTCTGTTGATATGACGGGGCCCAAGGAAATGTAATTTAATCCCTAGTAGGAAAGTAGATGCGGGGGTATGGTCTAGTAAAATCAATTTTTTCATTTATGAAGAAATTAACAATAAAGCTGCCCCGGGCCCCCCTGTTAAGCTGCTGAGGCCTGAGCCCAATACAACAGGACCAGTTGTACTGCCTTATCATCAGTCTTGCTGGGAAGGTAAGTGTAACATGTTTATTTATTTATTTTTTTTAAAGAACCTTTGCAATAGGGTGACCAGACATCCCCGGTTTCAGGGGATAGTCCCCAATTGAGGCCACTGTCCCCAGACCAAATCTGTCCCCGGTTTTGTCCCCTGATTGGATTTGAACAGGGGCCCAAGCCATTTCATAGACAGTCAGTGCAGAAGTAAAAAACAATTCTGAATTACACCCCCCCCCCCCCCACTCTGCTGCTCCTACTATCTTAGGGGGGGTGTAATTCCCGCTCGCATGTTCTTCTGCCTTGGCTCAAGTCCCAGCCAGCCGCCTTCCTGCCTACCTCCTTGCCTTCCCCGGCGGAGTAATCTTCCTCTGCTCAGTTCCGCTCCCCACCCAGTCGTAGCCGGGGCCTGAAGAGAGGCTGTAAGGCGGGCAGTGGTGGTGATAGGCAGAGAAAAGCAGCTGAGCTCAGCTGACAGTGTCCAGCAGCAGGCACAGCGGGGAAGCGGATCCGATCGTGGGGCTGTCAGTGCTTTCAAGGGTTCAACACCGGTGTGCTTTGGGGGTGTCTGTGAATAGACTACATTGCACTGTGTGTGTCTCTCTGGCATAGTGGATGGTATCATAACTCACATGCAGCAGGCACTCTATCATGGCTCTGGCTGGCATTGCACTGCCACAGTGTGTCACATAACATGGCTGCTGGGACAGAGATCTGTGCCTTCCCTTAGTAAAAGCAACCTTCCCCCAAAGTGAGAAAACACTTGTTAGGCACGCATTTAACCCTAGATCTTAACCCCTTCCCAGCCAGTGTCATTAGTACAGTGACAGTGTATATTTTTAGCACTGATCACTTTATTAGTATCTCTGGTTCCCACAAAGTGTCACTTAGTGTCCAATTTGTCCGCCGCAATATCGCAGTCCCGCTATAAGTCGCTGATTGCCACCATTACTAGTAAAAATAAAATATGTCCCCGGATTTCATTTTTAACCTCCTCCCATCCGCGCCATAGCCGAATTACGGCTACAGCGCGGCTCTAAAATGCGGCTCGTGCTGTCCGCCGGAGACCCGCAATCTCCTTCTAGAGAGCCGGAACGGGGAACCGCCAATGTAAACACGGCGGTTCCCCGTTCTGTGAGGGGGGGCATGACAGATCTACTGATCCCTGTCACTGGGATCAGTGAGATCTGTTATGTCCCTGCCAACCCCGCCCCCCCCACAGTTATAACACACCCAGGGAACATAGTTAACCCCTTCACTGCCCCTGCAGGTTAACTCCTTCACTGCCAATGACATTTATACAATAATCAGTGGATATTTACATTTCTGATCGCTTTATAAATGTCATTGGTCTCAAAAAAGTGTCAAAAACGTCTGACATGTCCGCCCCGATATCGCAGTACCGATGCAGATCGCCGCCATTACCAGTAAAACCAAAAAAAATAATAAAAAAGCTATAAATCAATGTCCATAGTTTGTAGGCGCTATAACTTTTGCGCAACCCAATGAATAAACGCCTATTGCGATTTTTTTTTTACCAAAAATATGTAGAAGAATATATATCGGCCTAAACTGATGAATAATTTTGTTTTTTTATTTTTTATTTTTGGATATTTATTATAGCAAAAAGTAAAAAATATTGTTTTTTTTTTCAAAATTGTCGCTCTTTTTTTGTTTATAGCGACGATCAGAAATGATGCAGAGGGGATCAAATACCACCAAAAGAAAACTCTATTTGTGGGAAAAAAAGGACGCCAATTTTGTTTGGGTATAACGTCGCACGACTGCGCAATTGTCATTCAAAGAGCGACAGCGCTGAAAACTGAAAATTGGTCCGGGCAGGAGGGGGGTTTAAGTGCCCAGTAAGGAAGTGGTTAAAATCTGGTCATCTTACTTTACAAGCACTTTAAGTTGTCTATAGATAACAGTACTAAAAATACTGTCATTTCTATGCAATGGAAATTAGCTCCATGCATGACAGACAGTATAAAAAAAAAAGTAAGATTTCTAATGCAGAAATCTAAGAACAGTTCGAATGTCAGCTGATCAACACATGCATGAGTGTGAAGAGAGCGCAGGGAAAATACACAAGGTACAAAGACAGAAGTCACACTTAGAACAAATATGACACTTATTCAGAATAGTGAAAAATCACTTGTCAGAGCGCAGCAGAGAAGACAACAGCTTCATAACTTTTGTGTTGACGCCATGAAGACCGTGATGGAAACTTTTTCTGAATGAGTTGTTTTGTTTATATAGAAAGCAGGTGAATTGCATTATGTGAGCATGCCGCTCATGGGTGGAATATTCAACCACTGGGTCACCTAAGACCTCATGTAGACTGGGTGTTCAGCCTTCATGCATGAGTCTATAGCATTTAGCTGGGAGTGGAAGGCACAGGCGCACAGTCCACCCCATTGCGGGAAGCCTGTCAAACTCTAAGTGAGGCTGATAGCTGCTGCGGCTGGACTGTGCTACTAATGTTTAGGACAGTATACATCCAGGCACTAAAGCTCAGAACGCAGAATGCTTGCATTCTGGGCATTCATCCCTGGGTGCATAATGTCCTAAACATTAGTAGTGCTCAGTGTACCCTCCAGTCCTATTCAGCCACAGCAGCTTTCAGCCTTTCATTACAGGCAGTGGGGCTGGACGGTGCACCTGTGCCTTCCACCTACACAAAAACTATATTGCCATCTGGAGGGTACTCAGGTACCAGCAAAACTAGTGCTGATTATGGTGGCAAATGCTATGTACATGCACATTTTTATGCGGTTTGGACAAGGATTCAATTTTCAGTTTCCTGTCCTATCTTATTTCTACTAGTCTAATAAAGGGATAGGAACATATCTTGAAGGAACATACACTATATTGTCAAAAGTATTGGTACACCTGCATTTACAAGCACGTGAACTTTAATGGCATCCCAGTGTTGGTCTGTTGGGTTCAATATTGAGTTGGCCCACCCTTTGCAGCTATAACAGCTTCCACTCTTCTGGGAAGGCTGTCCACAAGGTTTAGGCGTGTCTATGGCAGTGGTTCTCAACTCCGGTCCTTGGGACCCCCCAACAGGCCAGGTTTTCAGGATAACTGAAATACATCACAGGTGATATCATTTGCTGGTCAATGATTGCAGTGTTCTAGTCTGCATCTCCCCAAGGTAATACTTAAAATCTGGCCTGTTGGTGGGTCCCGAGGACTGGAGTTGAGAACCACTGGTCTATGGGAATGTTTGACCATTCTTCCAGAAGCATTTGTGAGACCAGGCACTGATGTTGGATGAGAAGGCCTGGCTCTCAGTCTCTGCTCTAATTCATACCAAAGGTGTTCTATCAGGTTGAGGTCAGGACTGGTGCAGGCCAGTCAAGTTCTGCTAGTGTAAATAACGATTGCCCTAAATACAGTATTGAATAGGGCTTTTTAAGGGTTAAAGTAAAGTTACATTAAACGCACACCAATTAAGTGTTACAAACCTTATATGTTTATACCTAAAGTGGTATTAAAGTCTTATTTTGTATTTTATTTTTTGTTAAAAAACAAACATGTTATACTTACCTGCTCTGTGCAGTGGATTTGCAAAGAGCAGCCCCGATCCTCCTCTTTTCGGGTCCCTCGCCGGCGCTCCTGGCCCCTCCCTCCTGCCGAGTGCCCCCAGAGCAAGCAGCTTTCTATAGGGGGGGCTCCCGAGCCAGGCCACTGCTCTGTGTGTACATTCAGACACACAGTCACGGCTCGGCCCCTCTCTCTCCTTATTGGCTCACTGACTTTGATTGACTGAAGCAGAGGCAATGGCGTCTGCTGCTGTGTATCAGCCAGTGGCAGCCCATAATGAAGGGCGCAGGGACGACGCCCTCCTAATCCAATCATTCTGCCCCCTATTCTACATGCGGGGCACCGGACGCATGGATCCAATGGGGTTTTTTTGTTTTTTTTTAGAAGCACGTGATTAGAGCCAGAGGCTCTAATAGGCTTCAAAAAAGGGTGGGCTCGGGGTGCAGAGCTTTGCGTCCCAAGCACACCCAGTCGTGCGACAATAGAAAATTAATATTCACTATTGTCTTTCTGATTCTCCTCCCAGCCAATCAGGAAGCAGGTCCTAAGACCCATCACCTGATTGACCCGAGAGGAGAAGTGATCCTATTGGCCGCTGAGGAGGAGGGAGGAGATGCAGGGGAAGCTGCCGTGAAGCAACAGGACGATGAGCCACCGCCCGCTGCCCGAAGGAAGCGCTGCCCGCGACCTAGATGAGGTGAGTGCGGGGCTAGTGTCCAACTGGGGAGGGGGGGGCATGCCGGTGACCCGACCCACTGGCAGGTGAATTGTTGTTAATTGAATTGCCACCCCCCACAAAAGTATACCACCAGTTGCCACTGGTCTCAGCCAATGAGGAGTGAGAGTCCCCGGACTTTGTGGCTCTTGTGCAACATCGCTGGATTGAGATGGGGCTCAGGTAAGTATTAGGGGGCTGCTGCACACAGAAGGTTTTCTATTTTAAAACATAAGATGCATTAAAATAAAAAAAACATTCTGCCTTTAGAACCACTTTAATGCTTTTTAAAAATAAATCTTCTTAAAACCTTAATTTCGTGCTGCTGTGCTGTGGTTATGTGATCTTTCCCTACTTGTTCCCGTCTGCATATTATGACCACTAAATGGAGCTAGGGATCATAAGACATAATTATAATCCTCACCTCTATCAAGTGCAGTGTTGCCAACCTCCCAAAGTGAAATTTACTGACAGGACAACAAAAATTTACTGACAACACCCGTTTTTGTACTGGCACAACACATGCAATTTACTAATAGAGCCAAATTTTTTTACTGACACTTCAAAAAAGTACGTAAAATGACCCTTTTCAGTGAAAATATCAATGTTTAAGCTACAAACGTGTAGCTAGTGCAATTAGCAATGTGTTTCAGGGATAACATAAGGTAAGAGTAATATAACCCAGCACAGAGTTTCCCCATACATCAGAGTCGGCAGGATTCCACTTTACAGTGCAAAGGGGAACTCTGCAGACCCTGATGTAAAAGGGAACATCAGACCCCTGAGTTCTTCTTTACATCACAGTGTGCAAATTATCCCTTATATCAGAGTTCCCCTTCACATCAGAGTCGGTAGGGTTCCTCCTCACAGTGTGCAAACTGACCTAAAGGGGAACTCTGATGTAAAGGGGAATGCTGCAAACCATGATGTAAGGAGGAATGCTGCGGAATATCATGTAAAGGGAAACTCTGATGTAAAGTTGTCTCTGGCCACCAGAGCCCCCCTTTACATCAGAGTCTGCAGCATTCCCCCTAACATCATGGTCTGCAGCATTCCCACTTAGATCAGGCCGTGCACTCTGCAGCATTACCCTGTACATCAGAGTTTCACTTTGCATCAGGGTCCACAGAGTTCCCCCTTATGCTGTATGGGGGGAATCCTACAGACTCTGATGTAAAGGGGAACTCATCAGGTCACTGATTTGAAGGCGAATACCATTAAATTTGATATGTGGGGGGGGACTCTGGTGACCAAAGACCACCTTCCGCAGAGTGGATACACTAAGATAAGGGGGCTACTGATAAAAGGGGGAACCTTTAAATCATTGCCCCCCCTTACCTTAATGTATTCAATTATCCCCCCTTATCCTTATAAGTGAACCCCCAGACTTCAGAATTTGTGTGGGCGTTGGAGGCTGGATCTGCCTGAAATTTTAATAATAAAAAAAAAAAATTGCAGACAGACATGCCCCTGTCCTTTTCATCTACCTACCTACCACTTATGCCAAGCTTGCTCTCCAACTTGTTTCCCCAGTCCCCACGCACATCCTGATTACAGCCAGGTGAGTTGACTTGCTGCTGCAGTGGGTGGCAGTGCTCCCGAGTCCCAAGCTCCTCCTGGCTTTACCTCCACCTAGCTCTGTAGTGAGTTTTTCAACTTTTTTCAACATTTTTGCAATATCGCTTTTTACCGTACTTTACCATTTTTTAATGTTAGCGGTTTTATTTATTATTTTTTTTCAATGGGATCAAAAACGGTGAGACGCTTTTTTTAGCGTTTATCGGCGTTTTTTACATCAGAGCGTTTTTACAGCTCCTCTCAGAACCCACTGGTCTTGGGTTTTTTTACAGCCAAAAACAGTTGATAACAGCCTATATGTACATGAACACATAGGATAACATGCCTTACGGACAGTTTGCAAATCGCCCGAAATTTACAAACTGTCCATAAAATTACAGATGGTTGACAACCCTGATGTAGTGGCACTATTTTCCCAAATTACTTTTTTTTTTTAATAAATGAATAATATTCAACCTGTAGAGGAAATGGAAGGAAAACATTTGATTTTGCCTCATTCATGCAGAATGAATGTATTAGATACGTTGAGTAAATAGCTATATTTTTTTATTTTTATAATTAAACCCCTAGCTCATAAACATGTTAAACAGATACAGTATAACAAAATATTTCCAATGGTATATTTAATAGACCAAAGTCCATTGTTGCTGCACCTGTGCGGGAAATGCTGGGATTGGACACACAGGAGCTAACGCTCAGTGTGCATGTGGCTTAAGCTGGGAAGGACCAGTAAAACAAAATGCTGGATTTTCTATTGAATGAAAAATGCAGATGTTTGTGGAATACCAGTGAAAGTGACTCAATCAGACAAACTCACAGGTGAATGTGGTTGGTGAATGTATTTTTACAAATGCTACAAACCTCGCAATGGGAGATCAGTGGTGAAAAATTGATGTGCTGCTTCATAAATACATCTGTAAAGCTCAGCTTAACAACTGATCATTGTATCTATATAGCACAGTATATGCTCAGACTTTTGGACATTGCTGTAAATGGAGGTTTTTCTTCTGTAACCTGAGTTATATTTTTGTACTCGGTCTGGAATATTTTGGTTCCCTTTTTACCCGTTTTCTCCTTGTCCTGTAATTGCTTCGAATCGGCGGAGATTTACGTCTTGGAGGTGTTTATAATCCGCAAGTAGACGCTTTAAACAGATTTAAGCAAAATTTCAACAACAAACATTTTCTTTTCTATAAAACGACAGACCTGTAAGAACAAGCGGTAAAAGGCAGACGGAAATACATCTGGTTCTGTTAGTCTTTGGTCTGCGGCCTTTGAAGGTTTATTGTGTCCCTGGTTCTGAATGATTATAAAGTAACCAAGCTGAGAAAATCACTTAGACCTTAGAAAAACATGCGTTCTGTGAAAGTTTAACGAGCGCTGGCTCCTGATGGAATTTTGTCACCTGTTTAATTATTAGCATAGGAGTGGTTTGTGCGGAATAAAGAGGTAGGGAGTGTTTCCCAGCACTTCAGACAGAAGTGAATGTAGACCTTGGAATTTAGCTTCATGATCATATAAAATATCAACGGAGTCAAGTGTATGCGTATTAGCAGCCAATCTTGGCAAAGGGCGCTCAGATTCTTTTGGCGCAAAAGAACACAAGGATGGATCTGCTGGAATTCAATTAGTGTTAAGGGTTAAGAGAGGGGTTAGGGCTAAGGAGCAGGACAGTTATTAGCATAGGAGTGGTTTGTGTGGAATAAAGAAGTAGGGAGCGTTTCCCAGCACTTCAGACAGAAGTGAATGTAGATCTTGGAATTTAGCTTCTTGATAATATAAAATATCAAGTGTATGCATACTAGCAGCCAATCTTGGCAAAGGGCGCTCAGATTCTTTTGGCACAAAAGAACACAAGGATGGATCTGCTGGAATTCAGTTAGTATTAAGGGGTTAGGGCTGAGGAGCAGGCTGAAGCGCCTAGTCATCAAATCTACAAGGGGAACTGAACTCTAGACGTTGCATGTACAAAAAATGGAAGACAGAGGGCATTGGACTGTTCACCAGTATTGTCTGTGGTCTTCCTGCAATTGATCTTTTCCCTATTACTAACTTGTTGCCCTTCCTTCCCCATGCCAAACTCTCTTGTTCTGTCCCACCTGTCTATTTAGAACTTGTTTTAAAGGGCCTAAAGCGGCAAGCCCATTACCAGTAGGGTTACCACATCATCCCTTTAATCCAGAACACATATGGATTACACAGGTTCTGAGGCTGATTTAATGCAGATAAGGCACCAAGTGAGTTTAATTACCACCTTAATCAGCCACAGAACCTGTGTAATTAATATGTGTCCTGGATTAAAGGGATGATGTGGCAACCCTACTGGTAATGGGCTTGCCGCTTTAGGCCCTTTAAAATAAGTTCTAAATAGACAGGTGGGACAGAACAAGAGAGTTTGGCATGGGTAAGGAAGGGCTATAAAAAGAGACAATGCTCTGTGAGAACCCTTTTGGTGTAAAATCTTCTCTGTATAGGAAAAAGAACTACTCTGCTGTTCTTCAGGGGAATCCCAGACAAAAAATACTGTTTTCAGGGTACTGCTTAGGACAAGGAACTTACTTATAAGGAACTAACAGCAAATTCAAATAAAAATGGTGCCTGCATAGAAGAAAGTAAATATCTACTGTGCCTCTCATGCTGCCCATGCCTCCATATGCCTTTCCATTTACAATAAATCCTAGACTGAAGCTTCTTCAAAAACCAAAACTTATTGGAGTGTCTACATCCTAGACCTAGACCCTCGCATTGTTCAGTGATTTTATTCAGGCAACCCCAAGTCACTACTCAAATTTTGAGTATTTCACAGGTCTTCAGTGGACAAATGGGATGTCACTAGGGCACATGGCAAGCAAGCTGGAATGTCAGCATTATTTTGGGAGAAACAATATGACTGGCAAAAAATCCAAAACCAGCATAGCTGAACACCTAAAAACAGACCCACAGACATTGTAACAATAGGGGCTTTTATGGCAGGGGCCATTATACTACACGGTCAAAGAAAGCTATATGTAATAAACTCTCTAAATAATGGGCTCACTAAATAAAGTTAAAAAAAGGTAGAGCAAATTTTGCTTGAGACCCTAATATTAACCTATAAAACTGTTCCCTAACCTGAAATCCAAGCCTAACCCTAAAACAAACATAACCAACCCTTAGGGTCCTTCCGTTCAGCAAGGGATGCGTGAGCTGGTCCCCTACTCATTGGAGCAGAGCTGGGCCGATGACAGGTCTGTGTCTCCTCTGTTTCTGCAGAGCAGACACAAACAGACCCCACTCTGCTCTATGGGTATCCTGGAGTAAACGGTCTCCGCTGTTCATTTACACCTAGCTGCCTCCAATCCACTCCACCCAAACCGAAGAGGATGTAGTCCTCCTGCATTTTTTTTGCAGGCCTGACTTGACCTGGAGGTAGGCGAGTGTAGGCGGACACAAGTCCTGCCGGTCTATTGGAATGCATGGACCTTCCGATTAGGTTTAGGAGTCGGGAACCCTGAACAAGCACACGAATGTCAGAATTCCCTATGTATATACTTGTTCCGGGTTAGTGATTTAGTAAGCATTGAATACAAAGCATCAGCAAGATAAAAGGGCAACAAGCACTTTCAGAAGGAGAAATGACAGCTTATATTCGCCCCATGACAGGTGTGCTTTAAGAACAAAGTTGTCTTGGTCTGTATTACATTTTTCTGGCAGAGGAAAGTACTGTACAGCTCAGCAAACAGAACAATGAGAATATTCATTAATCCCCATTCCACTCTGAGCTCCTTCTCCATTTACAGCAATCTTTGATGTCCTGTAATACATTTCATTAGTGGGGAATGCTAATTGTAGCTTTTAACATCCCAGCTATCTCAGTTAACATATCCTCAGATGACTTGTTCTAGCATTGAGTTGTGCTGTTATTAGAAGTTAGCATTGAACTAAGTTATGTTGCTTTTACAAACCCTGAGCAGATTAAAAAGGAATTGACTTTGTGGACAGACATTAACTGCCAGGAATGGTAATGATAATGGAGCTCATAGTTCCCTGTGTTGTACTTTCAGGGAAAAGTGATTATCTGCAGGATACAGTTGGCTTCACCTCTCACAAAGGATTTTATTTCTTCTATAACAGTTTACATGCCTTTGGTCCCATTCCACTTTACTTTTTGGCTTTAGATATCAACGTGATAGATTAAAGAGCAGATCATTCTAGATGCTAAAGCCAAGTTGCTAACATTTTAAAATACTTTCTAGGTACAATCAGGGCCGTCTTTAATATTGATTGGACCCTGGGCAAATATTTTCTTGGGGCCCCCCCATGCAATTTCACTCTCCACCTGCTCTGAGACATACAATAAATAGCAACTAGACTCAAAATCAGTTTATTGAATCAGATCAGCAGTGATTTTGATTGGTTGCCAGAGGTTACAGCATATCATTACCAGATACTGACTGGTTGCTAGAGGTTACAGCACACATTACGGCTCACTGATTAGTTGCTAGAGGTTACAACACATGCTTTCTGCTTGTTTGGTTGCTAGAGATTACTGTACATCAATACTGCTCACTGATTGGTTGCTAGAGGTTATTGCACATCATTACTGCCCACAGATTGGTTGCTAGAGGTTACAGCACATCATCTCCTCACTGCCTGAACACCATGGACTGGGGGGCACAAAGTCGCTTTCCTGACACCACAGAAATGTGCTGCCCTTTAGCAGATACACAGCAGTGGCATCAATTATTAATGACTCCCTCACAAATCTGCTGACATGTGCTGTGGACTTTCAAGCATGCCTTTGTCTCCCCAGTGGGCAGCATCCAGTATAGGTGATGGTGAATATGACCTTGGGGGGGGCCATGATATACATATGAATGCCACCTTTGTTTACATATCAGCGCAACTGGCTGCCACTATTTACATATGAATAAACATAGGGTTTGCAGGTGAGTCATCTGTACACAACAATAGGGCAGAGTTGGGCAGCTTTAGTAGCAGCACTTAGATATCAGGACACAGCACAGGTCTACAACTTCAAGGGAATTTAAACCAGATAGTTGGCAAGTATGAGGCAGCTGCTTTGGGTCCCACAACAATGACAGGGCCCAGGGCAGCTGCCCCTTTTGCCCTGCCTTAAAGACGGCCCTGGGTACAATGATGTAGAGTAACTAAGTTAGATGCTTACAATGACTCTTCTTTGGGTGATGTGGAATAACCCCCAAAGTGGTCTACAAAGAGTACACAGCTAAGTGCCCCAAACAACTTATTCGCCTACAGTACCTGGGCACATTTAGGCTTAGGGCAGGATCCTTGGCATGTAGTAGGTTAAACAAATTGGGTGCCAGTTTCTTAAGTAGTTTTTGAAACTGTATTACTGGTAACTCCTGGGGAGAAGGTAAGGGAATCAGGACACCAACAGCCGTACTTCTATTGTCAGAGCAACCTATACGCCTCAAGACCTTGCGACAACTTCAGTTTGTATTTCTCAGGCATGCACATAGTATGGCTGGGTGAATCTCGCCTTCTAAACCTAAGATTCTTGTGCCTGCCTTCTTCTGTTGCTAAGTAAGGGTCTTTGGCTCTGTAAGTGCAGCCACAGTCAATTTGCTCCGCTCTAGTCAATTTAAAAGAGAAGTAGGGCCAATGCTCTTTTGGCTCTACTTGTCCTGTGGGTCACAGAAGTACATTTAGTTCTGCATTTCTGTTACCCCTATTCAGCTGACAGCAGGCTAAAATCTGCTTTCAGCTGATATCACTCAGCCAGTCCAGACTCTGGGGGAATCTACCCAGATGCCTGACCAGCAGATGGCTCAGCCTCTTAGCAAGCTGATGAGAGCCTGAGCCAGCGGTAGAGTGATCAGCGGTCTTTGATCGCTCAGTTCTCGGTCTTAGAGGCAGCAGGGGACAGAATCAGAATCACACAATGCTGCATCCACCTTGGTGAGTATGAATGCTATTATTCTGAAATTTGTAAGAGTATGTTGTTATTATTATTGACTTTGTAAGTGCAACCAAAGCCCCATTGCTCAGTATGTATGTAAGGCTCTTTAAGGAATGGTCCTATACCAGTCATCATTAAGGGAGTGTGTTTGTGCTTTTATGCCCAGATTTAGAATATATAGTGGGATAGGAGGAGCCAGACGGGTTGTGAAGTGGAGGAGTAGTTTAAGGGGAATCCTTCTTCTAGAGCAGGGATCTCTAAACTACGGCCCTCCAGCTGTTGCGGAACTACACATCCCATGAGGCATTGTAAAACTCTGACATTCACTGACATGACTAGGCATGATGGGAATTGCAGTTCCTGAACAACTGGAGGGCCATAGTTTGGAGACCCCTGTTCTAGAGCGAGAGAACATGGCAAAAATATTAGTACTTTAGGTCGTTGGTTTCCCTTCTGAGAAATGGGACTGGCCCAATGGAGGAAGGGGGGACTGCAGGGAAGAGAAGACAAGGTATTCCTGCAAAATTTGGAATAAAGTGAGAGACATTGTGGGCATTAATTATCACCCGTGGAGCACTTTTTGTTGGTTGATGAAGGACGTATGTCCCTGATTTTGTTAAGAACTGATTTATGTAGTAAAAATTCCACTATTATAAACAAAATTTGACTGTGTGTGACTTTTCCGTAATTAGAGGGGTCTTAAATTTGACTGCAAAAGTGGAAATACACTTTTTAAAGGTCAGTCCAGGAGAGAGCTGTGTCTATGCTAGGCCCATTCTTCCAGGTTTAGGATATGGCAACCTCCAATCACAAATTCACCATTTGGGCTTTATAAGTATGGCATAAACTGTGTCAAATGATTTCAAATAATGGCAAACACAGGATACGACTAATGTGTACAAGTACAAGTGTCACTGGCATTGTAAGTACCCTTGTCTGCTTGGGAAAAATAATCTGAAGTTTAGTAGAAAAAAATCGTACATAGTAAAATGAGACAAAAAGGCAATTATTTCCCCAGTTGTTTTATACAGAAGTCCCTAGGGATATGTTAATATATAAATTGAAGCCCACATTTAAGACTTTATTGTTATTCCTATAACCCACAGATTATTAGCCGTGATTCTAAAGCATAGCACCATTCATCTGTAATTTGTTCCATTGTTGGCGAGGATTGAAGTTAGCACTCTGGAAAATTACTTCCCTGTTTAGCAGTTTGTACGAGCGGTGAAGTTTCAGTAAGCCGTTCTAAAGACCGCTGTAGGGTCTTCTGGGATTAGCCATTAATTAACTTTGTGAATTTACCAAAAGCCAAACACCCCGCACAGTAAGGTAGGATAATGCAAGAAGTTCAAAAGGACTATAAAAAGTAATTTGTTCAGAAAATGACAATACAGAGGACTTGCAGAAATAGCAGCCATGTTTAATAGAGGAAGACATTTCCAACTTTTAAGAAACTCTGTTGTGATAAACTAAAACAGGTATAAATCACAAGCTCCCAATGTTCTGTGTACACATGCCCACAGCAGCCTATAACCCTTCTGCATTGGTCAAAGCCTAAGCTGTTCTGCAGTGCAGAGTTTTTGCACATCCTTATGGACTTCCTGCCTCCCGTACATTCCCATTAACCAGTGAGGCAGCTCATCATAGTAATTGGCCAATAGAAATGTGGGGGGCTTAGCTGCAAGCTCCTACCTAGAAGTGTTGAAGCTTTACATGTTAGAAAAACCTGCTATTTGGCAGTGACAAGAGTTTTTTTTAGATAAAATTGTAGTTAGGCACTGCTGGACCCCCAGGATAAGTCTAATTTGACAGTTTAGCATAGAGTTGGAGGTCTACAGTGTGTTAACACTGTGTAGTAGACATGTGCAATTAATTTTGGTCCAAATATAAATTTGGTAATTCGGAGATGCGGATCTTAGTTGAAATTCGTTAAATTTAATTTTGTATATTCATTTCTAACACATTCCAAATTTTCAGAACAATTCAAATTCGGATCATCCGATTCAAATTCTGTGTGAAGAATAGCTAGTTGTTAAGAAGCGGGCCGGGAAGCCGGTCGCAATGTCCTTAACAACCGATGACTCATCAGCTGTCCGTGGGCTTCCCCGCTGACAGCTGAAATCAGTGGCGGCTGGTGCTAAACTTTTTTGGGGGGGCTGCAAACAAACACACCACAGGTTTAATCTCACCCCTCCACCGCCGTGGCTTCCTTGGCTTCTCCTCCCGGCCAACCCGGTCTTCTTCAGATCCCCCTCCTGCCCTGATTGCCTGGGAGGAGAAGCTGGAAACCAATAGCGAATATTGAAAAAAATAAAAAACTCAAAGAAAGCTAGGAGTCCAGTGCCCCGCAGGCTAACTAGGGGGGCCTTATGGATCGGCCGCTGCTGGCTGAAATGTAAACAAAAGAATGCCGGCAATAACAATTTCTGAAAAAAAAACAGCGTCAATCCATACCAGGCTCAAAATTTGGAATTTGTTAGGAATTAAACTAAACTAAAATAAACGAGTTCTAAAACGAATCAACAAAACAAAATTAGTAATAGAACAAATCCTTTCAAAACTAAACAAATTTTTCTGTTCTGCACATGTCTACTATGCAGCTACCTTACGGGGATTATGTGCTCTGCATACTATGAAAAATGTGGTAAAGCACCCATGCCCTTTATCATATATTCAACTTCATTTAATCACTTATCTACCAAATGTCCTGGTACTCATGGGTTTGAAGCTGCAGCTGTGAGCTTGGTGTTGATGTTTTCAGCAAACTCTTGGCTGTCATGTAAAAGTGATTTGGTGATCCGGTGCCATCTGCGGTGGTTCCCAGTCCTTCTGATCCCTCTGGAGCCAAGGACCATGGTAAACAATTGCAGGGTACTGAGCAGGAGGAAATCAGGGAATCATCTGTTCCCCAATCTCTTCTATAATGAATGAACCCGGATGCGACAAGGTTTTATCACTTCCGGCTTCAGTCATTCCTTGGCTACGGTACCTGGGTAAATAGCTAATCAAGCATGATCTGTGCTTAACTGATTCCCAACCAGCTCGCATACATTTACTGCTGCAGAGTGGCAGCGTCCCGCGAATAGCCGTCTATAAACGGCAGCTCGCGCGTGCACGGTAGCGGGCAGGAGTGCAGCGGCAGCGACGTGCTCTCATGCCCGCCGCACTCTACAGAAGTGTGGCCATGGCTCAGGTGGGCTCGATCTCTGCTGGCGAGCTGCGATTGCCTGGCCTAGAAGGAAGATGGGGAACCGCCGATGTAAACATGGCAGTTCCCCGCTCTGTCAGGCAGCATAACAGAGATCTACTGATCCCTGTCACTGGGATCAGTTAGATCTCTTATGCCCATGGCAGCCCAGCCCCTTCACAGTTAGAACACGTCTAGGGAACACACTTAGCCACTAGACCTCCCCCTGCAGGTTAACCCCTTCACTGCCAATGACATTTACACAGTAATCAGTGGATATTTAAATTTCTGATCGCTGTATAAATTTCATTGGTCCCAAAAAAGTGTCAAAAATGTCCAACATGTCCTCCGCAATATCGCAGTCCTGATAAAAATCGCATCTCGCCGCCATTACTAGTAAAGAAAAAAAAATTGTAAAAACGCCAGAAATTAATTCTCATGGTTTGTAAACGCGGCAGCTTTTGTGCAAACCAATCAATAAACGCTGATTGCGATTTTTTTTACCAAAAATATGAGGAAGAATATAAATCGGCCAAAACTGATGAATACATTAATTTTTTTATATATATATATATTTTTTATATGTATTTTAGCAAAATGTCCGATTTTTTTTTTTTTGCAAAATTGTTGCTTTTTTATGTTTATAGCGGTGATCATAAATGACGCAGAGGTGATCAAATACCACCAAAAGAAAGCTCTATTTTGGGGAAAAAAGGGCGCAAATTTTGTTTGGGTACAACGTCGCGCGACCACGCAATTGTCAGTTGAAGCGAAGCAGTGCCGAATCGCAAAAAGTGCTCTGGTCCTAACGTGGGAAATCCTTCCGGTCCTTAAGTGATTAATTAGCCACAGTGGAGGACATCGAAAAACATTGGGGTCTAATAGACCCCTGACGTCTCCATAAAGAGGACCATCACTTGCCTGACGATGTGGTCCTGCGCTGCTCCAAAACGATGCACAGTGATGTGATCATTCTTCAATAAAAGATTTAGACATATTTGACAATCTGTGATTTGCTGGCAAATATGTGCACTTGATCCATAAAGAGGACCTGTCACCTACCCAATGCTATCACATAGGGGCAGCGGCGGCTGGTGTGTGAGGGGCGCTGGGGCGCCGCCTCCCCACCGGCAAAAGAGGAAAAAGAAAAAAAAGTCAACCCGCCCACCTGCAGGTGGCGCCGGTACATTCTCTTTTTTTTTTTTTTTTCGGCTCCATGACAGCCAAGTAGTGAGCCTATTGGTTGGCCATTAAAAGCTATGAGTGTGCGCTGAGCAGGCGCACACTCATAGCTTAATTCGCTGCCCTGAGCCTCCGCTCAGGGTGATTGGATGCGTGGCCGGGGGCGGGTCACTGTGGCAGCGGAGGTGACTTCCGCTCCCACAGGGACCATGACCGCCCGGGGACCGACGAGGGGGGGACAGCCGCTCTCCGTGTGCCGAACTCTGCAGACCCAGCACGCTCTCGCATGCCGAATCTCTGCAACAGTCCTGCCTGCTGGATGGGGTAAGTGGGGGGGGCGGGGGACGACTCTGCAATGTGTCACTGGCTGCAAACTGCCCCCACCTGTGTCACTGGCTGCAAACTGCCCCCACTTGTGTCACTGGCTGCAAACTGCCCCCACCTGTGTCACTGCCTGCATAACTGCCCCCACCTGTGTCACTGGCTGCAAACTGCCCCCACCTGTGTCACTGGCTGCAAACTGCCCCCACCTGTGTCACTGCCTGCATAACTGCCCCACCTGTGTCACTGGCTGCAAACTGCCCCACCTGTGTCACTGGCTGCAAACTGCCCCACCTGTGTCACTGCCTGCATAACTGCACCCACCCTGTGTCCACCCCCGTCAAACGTCGGTCACTGTGTAACGTCTCAGCA